>OMLC01046636.1:0-31956 GCA_900302585.1 Regalecus glesne
CAATGGAATACAATATGCTACATACATACATATACATGTAGGGAGTGTGGAGGAGAGGTGGAGAAGAGAGCAGGCAGGGTGGAGTGGGTGGAGAAGAGTGTCAAAGGTGATTAGTGACAGAAGGGTACCAGTAAGAGTGAAAGGGGAAGGTCTACCAGATGGGGGTGAGATCAGCTATGTTGTCTGGTGTGGAGACAATAACACTGAGAAGAGGATAGGAGGTGGAGCTGGAGAGGTGGGGTTGAAGATGCTAAGATTTGCATTGGGAGTGATGAAGAAGGATGAGATCAGGAACCAGTATATTAGAGGGACAACCCAGGTGGGATGGTGTGGAGACAAAGCCAGAGAGGGCAGACTGAGATGGTCTGGACATGTGTGGAGGAGAGATGCTGGTATACTGGGAGAAGGATGGTGAATATGGAGCTGCCAGGCTAGAGGAGAAGAGGAAGACCAAAGAGGAGGTTTATGATGTGGTGATGGAGGACATGCAGGTGGCTGGTGTGACAGAGGAAGATGTAGAGGACAGGAAGAGATGGAGATGATGATCTGCTGTGGGGACTCCAAACAGGAGCAGTCAAGAGTAGTAGTAGTATTAGTAGTATTAGTAGTATTAGTAGTAGTAGTAGTAGTAGTAGTAGTAGTAGTAGTAGTAGTAGTAGTAGTAGTAGTAGTGGTATTGGTAATAGTAGTAGTAGTAGTAGTAGGAGTAGTAGTAGTAGTAGTAGTAGTAGTAGTAGTAGTAGTAGTAGTAGTAGTAGTAGTAGTAGTAGTAGTAGTAGTAGTAGTAGTAGTAGTAGTAGTAGTAGTAGTAGTAGTAGTAGTAGTAGTAGTAGTAGTAGTAGTAGTGGTATTGGTAATAGTAGTAGTAGTAGTAGTAGTAGTAGTAGTGGTATTGGTAATAGTAGTAGTAGTAGTAGTAGTAGTAGTAGTAGTAGTGGTAGTAGTAGTAGTAGTAGTAGTAGTAGTAGTAGTAGTAGTAGTAGTAGTAGTAGTAGTAGTAGTAGTAGTAGTAGTAGTAGTAGAGGTGGTGGTAGTAGTGCAAATTTAAAGCCCTCATTAATGCAGGTAGTATGTTGAAACTCTTTATGAGCTACCTTGTCACGGAGGTACTGGTTCTTGTAGTTAGTCAGTGGTTCTCCATCCAAAAGGATCTGTCCTGCTTGGGGCTGGTAGAACCGCTCCAGCAGTTTGACAAAGCTGGTCTTCCCTGAGCCATTGAGCCCAACCAGGGCAGTGACCTTACCTGGCTTTATCTCCAATGACACGTCCTGGAAGACAGAGCAGCACAGAATCACATTTGTTTCCAAATTAACACAAGTAAGGGATGTAAGTGCAATGCAAAGTATGCTAAAATCCTTTCACACACATCTCGGAGAGGATTTGGAGTGCATTATCCTGTTTAGATCATGATCACTTCCACAACAATAAAAAAAGACAAAATCATTCACTTATATGTTTTGGTGAAAATTTATTTTATTGTAATTTAAAGGTTGTGAAGAAAAACTTAGCCTTTAAGCTAAAAATTTGAATGTTTATAGGAATTGCTGCTAATTTGGTATGTTGCTATGACTACATAGCAACGTTTTTTTTCCCTGGACTGCTGCTATCTTAAAATTATAAAATCAAAAGGATTGTGGGGTAGAACAAAATTTATGCAATATGAATTCGTGTGTCAGAACATTGTGATCAAACAGTCTTGCTGGCATAACTTATAAACTTACTGAAATGTATTCTCACACTGTGCATGAGCCTTGAGAGATCGATAACAGACACAATAGTTTCATCAGGAACCTGACACGGGAGTGGATTTTCCCATCCCAATCCTATAACCCAGAGGGAAACATTCTCCAGGACCATTCTGCTCATGGAAAATGACTCCCGATCATGGGAACTATGTACTTTTATAATCCACAGCGCTCCCATCTGGATCTGAAGCTCTAGTGTTGATAGTTTGTACTAGTGGCTACATCTGTCTGGACTAAACCGCTCTGACATTCACTCTGTTGAGTTAGGGTATATTTTCAGCGTATCATGAAGAGCGCACACTGAGTTTAATTTACAAATTAAACAACCACATAGACATTTCTTTGCTACAAGTCGAAGTCTGCCTCTGCTCCTGTGTGCATGTGGAGTCTATTTTATCTGCAGGGCCTCCTCACTGGGCAGAGTTTTTTGTGGAGTTTTTAACTCATTTGGGTCTAGGGTCCAAGGATAGAGGGTGTTTGTTGTATATCATACATTGTTATAAGTTATAATTCCTGTAATGCCTTGTACAAATCTACTACTATTCTATTGTATTATAACCTATTGTAAAGCCTATTACTAAGCCATGACTACTTTGTGGTTTGGGGCTGTAAAAATAAACTCGACTTGCCTTTCAGTGGGATGTCTTGATGCATGCTCAATAATCCAGTGGGATGATATATATTGGCCTACATCCATTAAAGCACAATTTGATAGATGTTTCCACGAATCACTGACGGATGAAAATAGCTCATTGCACCTGCGTATGTGCTTAGGCATGATCTGAGCCAGCAGAAGCATCAGCACAATCGCAAGCCAACACGGACACCAAAAATGTTCCAAGCCAACACACCCCCAGCCACAGCCCCACAGCCATATTGGTGCAGGCTGGTTCCTTTCAAGCCAAGTAATTACCAATCAGGGAGGATCCAGATGGGGAAAATTCACCTTGCGTCCAAGGAAACTGCCTTGCAGCCAACATTTGCTTCCCCAAAATAGAGCCTAGAGTCCATTAACATAGATAGAAAATAGAGAAAAGAGCAGGCAAAGAATCAACAAGTGTTGATACCTTGAGGATGAGTTTATCTTTCCTTCCAGGATAGGCAAATGAGACATTTCTGAACTCAATATGTCCATTCAGATGTTCGGGGGACAAATTGCCCTCTGGGGGTAGTTTGGGCTCTCGGTCCAAGTATTCAAAGATTTTGTGAGAGGCACCAACCGCTTTCTTCACCTCTGGGTAAGACCTCATCACACCCTGGAGGAAGGAAAAAAGGACCTTTATTTTGTCTTTAATGACCCAACGTGGATATGAACCCTGCCTATTGTTGGGTGGTATCGATGTACTGTTTATAATGGAGGGGTGCTGCAGTGAGCTCAGACTGAAGATGTCATCTGTTAGAGTGAAAACACGTTTCTGAATAAGCTTCTGATCCAGATGAACCGATTCACCTTTTTTTGACTGGGCCAACTGTTCTCCTCAAGTAAAAATAGTAAGTAAAAGTAGAAGTAAAACTTTTGGGAAGGGGGGAGGGCAAAGTACCATTATTCATTCATATTGCGAAATATTTAAAACAAGGGAAAAGAACCAATGAGTTTATTTAACTCTATGGATGGTGGCACAGGTAAAAAAAACTGGCATGCCATCCCAGCATTCATGGACTTGAGTCAATGCCTGTAGCCCCCTGATGAATTATTTAATGATAATCTAAAACATCACTAAAGTAACTTTTAATATTAGCCTGGTTTTCTTTCATTTGATCATTAGTAGACCATGGCGGAAAACTAAAGAGGGTAATACTATATTGATGAGGATTATAGAGAGGACTGTTGTTGACAGGTAATGAGGATTTATTTTACTGCACTAAATGTCTCCACAGGGGGGTGGCACAGCATGCAAAAGTTTGGGAGCCCCCATTGTACAAAATAAACACCTTTTCTTTCAGAAACAAGAAATTCAAGTATCTGGCTAAAATATGAACGTTTGTGAGAGGAATTATTTTTTGACTTGAAATGTTTGGATTTCAATCTTCTGTAATCTTTTACTGTCATCTATGGTCTTACCTCCACCGACGAGGCAAACTGTAGCTCATAGAGGATAAAGGCCACCAGGTCTCCTCGGCTGACTGTCCCACTGGTCACCAGTGTTCCTCCATAATACAGAATAACCACCTTCAGGGCCAGACTGCCCATCTAAGAACACAAAACATCACCCTGATTGTTAAACACTACATGCAAATTACAAAAGATAAAACTGTTTGTAGAGGGTTAAATATTATTATGTATAATTCTAACTGGATGCTTTAGCCTGCCTGAAATGTTAAATAGTTTGACTTTACCCTGTAGGTAGATATAATGAGTTTTGGGAGTTTTAGACAAACCCTGGAAAGTATTTGAAAGAATTAAGAGTGATTTTGGGTCTAAGCTACTAGAATATGGTTTCATGCCACTTGTATGCAAACTAAATCAGATGATCTAACACAGGGATTAGAATACATGAATCCAGCCTGATTTTGACACAAAAAATTTCCATCATTGGGCTTGATTATAAACATCAGGAACAACAAGCAGGCATCTCTACCTAATATAGTGTTTAGCGGCCCCTGGCTTTTGTGATATTTATTCCCAGACCATGACAGAGTCAAAAAAGAGGCTAAACACTGGTGAGAAATAAAGGAGGCACTTCAGTAACCCGGTGAGGACCTGGTTGACTATGCTAGGTTAGCCTTCCCTGGTAGCACTAGTAAAAACACCCTTCACACTTTTTTTTTCTTTCTTTTCTTTTCGGGACAAAAGACCCCCAGCATCACAAATAGAGTTTCTGTAGCCGTGACTGACTATTTCTTAACCCTCCTCTTAGATGACCTATGAACTCACACGAGATGGTGCAAGGCAGCATACATGATTGGTTGTATGCTGCTGTCATACTTGTAGTGCTGCCACTATCCCTGCCGAGCCACTGCATGAATGTATGGGACTATGACTACCAAGTCTGACATGGTGACCATCGTGGAAGACAAAAATATCATGTAGTTAAATCCCAATATCTAAAAAAAATTGCAGCTCCTTTTTTAGCCAGATCAGTTTGCAAACTCACGCTGGTGGCACAGGTGGAGACAGCATAGCTAACTGCTTCCTTCTTATTGTGGGCATAGGTGTCATCCAGGCATTTCTTGTATTTATTTGTTTCACCATCCTCGTTGGCGAAGCTCCTGACTGTTTTAATGTTAGAGAAGGTTTCTGTGGCCACTTTCTGTGCCCCTGCCAAAGACGTTTGAACCTTCTTAGAAATACTCTGAAAAAATGGAAATCAGAAATGTCAAAAAACAATTCCTTATTCAGAGATATGGACAGGTTCACCAAAACAATACCATATGTTAGGTAACACGGAGTAATGTGAAAGTTTACTGAACACAAGGGCAACTGAAAACAAGCATCAGACATAGTTCAACAAGTCCAATTTAATCCAGTTATTTAAACTACTTAACTGGAAGTAAAAATTAAAGTGAAAGTTGAAAATTAAAACCCAAATTCTCCAGTATTTTCAAGTTCGATTGCATTGCTCATCAACTTCCTGGTTCAACTTGCAGGACTGAGCAGCCTATATTTACAGCAGGAAGTGGTAACTATTAGGAAATTAGGTACATAGTTTAACAGAGGCAGAGGTTTAACAGAGGCACTAGAATATTTTTGTTGTTGAAAGGACAGGTTTGGGACTTATATTCAGTTGCTCCGTAATATCCCATTAAAAAGCTGAGCCCAGCAGCCGTCCCACGTCCAAAATCTTCAAAATAGAGCTGATGACTAAAATGATATAATGACCAATGACTACGATGGTAGAGATGACATGAATAAGAGCCTAGTTATAGAAGAAAAAAGTACTAATCTGTAATAAGTCAATTAGAATATTTATAGAAATGATATTGGGTCCTCATCCTCACCTGATGGTAGTATCCAGACATTTCTGGTATTACCCAGATGATGGGTAACCCCATGCAGGAGAAGAGAGACATTTTCCATGACTGTCCAATCATGAAGAAAAGAAGAAAGCCCAAACGAAAAAAATACCACATCAACAGACTCAGCTGGTGGCTCAGATTCTCGCTCATAGTGTTGGTGTCAGTAGTGACATGAGACACTAATTCACCTGCAAGATGAAACAACTGTTGGTGTCAAGCAGGGATGTAAGGCTCGCCTATGCACACTATGCACAATACAAAATCATGGAAGAACATTTTCATAATCTTCTCTGAAATTCAACATGGGATTTGCTAACCCTGTGGATGGGAGCACAGGTAAAACCCTGGATGCCATCCTAGTATAGGGACTTGTTGCCAAACCTGTTGCTTAATAATTTATTTATAAGTAGTATGGAAATATATCCTGTGTGAAGTCAGTGTGACCTGCCTATCTGAGAGGATTCAAAGAACGCAATCTCCTGTCTGAGCACTGAACTGAAGATCCGGCACTGGACCACCACATGGATGCGACTCATGACGATGGTGTATATGAGATCACAGATGAACTCAAGCACAGCACTAGAAGAGAAAGGATCACTTGTAAACAACAGGCCTTATGATTTAAGTATCTACAACTTCTACACGCTGCATGCACCAGCACTAACACCACTACCCCCATTTATAACACAATAATAATAAATCCAGATCATATTTCACAGCCTCAATATTATTTCACTTATCTTCATGATTCCTCAAAATATTCTATAAAGCTCTTCTTGTGAATGGGTCACCTTTGTAAACAAGATGGAGGTCTCAGAGGGTTTCCTGTATAAATATAGGTAAATGAATTTCTCAAAGGTATTGGTTTCTTACACAGTGGATGACATAGATATGAGATACTTGTACTGTTAACAGCACTCCAATTGACAGGGGAGCGTTGAAGCTTACAGTGATTACAAAGAGATAAAAGAATGTTTGACTACGTGGATTATTGGACAAATTATGTTTTTTTAATCCTGGCATTGGTTGCCTGGATTCTGTGTGTGAGTACCCTAATTTACATCTCTGTCCCTTGTTGGGGGTTTACCTAGCTCACATTTTTGCCTCAGAGCTGATGAAGACATTCAGAGGAATATCGAAATGTTCTCCTATCTTTTTCAACTCTATGTCCAGATCACCTGACTCAAACTATTTTGACTACGAGTTTTACTATAATGTTCAGCATAGATCGAACGAGAGAGAAGAGCCATGTCCAGCTAAATTTTGCACACTGAACTGTAAAGAAAAGGTACCACCTTACCTTAACTTGCCATCTTAACTGGCTGCCAAACCCTACCCACTGGTGAGCACCATCCTATCTGATGACTTCATTGTTTACAGCAAGAATAAACACTGTGAGAACCATAAAGACTCAGCCGGCCCAGGAATGCTACCAATAGTGTTTTCTCTCTTTGATAAAACGCTTAAAATCGCCTCATCAAGTCAAAATACTACTTAAAAATAATGCCGACCACGTAGGAGACCCTTGGCACTTTATAATGAACTCCTAGCTGAGTTAACATTTCAGTTTTGTTTGAAGACATATGAGAGATCCTCTATACACTGCCAGAAACTGCTATGTGCTTTAAAATTGGTATCCTAAAGCATCCTAAAACCATTCACCTTTAATGAGAGAGAGGTGTGGTAGCAGGAGTCATATTATCAAAAAAAGAACCTTATGGGACTAATAAAATAATATCTTAACTTCAGACCTTGGCAATTATACAAAACTATGAAACACCAAAAACTATAGGGCAGTGACAATGAAGCAGCTGATTGTTAAATCACCCACCACCAAAGACAACAGTCTGATGGCTGTTATTCAAATATGGCAGTGGTTCAGTGATAGAGCACGGGCCTTTAAGGTGGTCATAGTGGGTTTGTATCTCGCCGTGGGGCATAAGGAAAAGAGCATCTGGCCTTAATACCCCTTGCTCGGTAAATGTGAGGCATTCATTGTAATGTGCTTTGAGTGGTCACTAGACTAGCAAAGCAATATATAAGAACAAGTCAATTTACCATGGTTAACCCACAGCTTCTCATATAGTTGCCCTTACCATCCCCATGTCATATCCTCAAACAGACACTGAAGGGTGCTTTCCCCATAATACTTTGTCAATATCATCAATATATTCATACTACAACATGGGATGAGAACAGGCCTATAAAATCATTCCATAGTCAATATAAATAATGGCAAAAACCACAAAAAAGGTTTTA
Organism: Regalecus glesne; assembly: GCA_900302585.1. Taxonomy (NCBI): domain Eukaryota; kingdom Metazoa; phylum Chordata; class Actinopteri; order Lampriformes; family Regalecidae; genus Regalecus; species Regalecus glesne. The sequence continues at coordinate 7,962 of OMLC01046636.1, forward strand.
TCCTTTAAAAGCGAGTTGATTTTTTTCCTTTAAAAGTAATACAGAAAATCTCCTCTGACAATTAAATAATTGATTTTGCTTTTTTATTTCAGTTCTCAGCGATTACTGTACCTGCCAATCGTCATCAGGGCCATGGCTATGATGGCATCTGTGAATGCATCAGGTTTATCCTCATTCAAGATCCAGTCTGCTATGTTGCCGGTGAATCGAGGAAAAGCCATCTCACCTGAGATATGAATCAACATGTTATTAACTTCCCCAAAATGCTGACAGAAACGTTATGGCGTGGCTGGTAGAGCTAATGTTATGTAAATGAAACCACCACTGAAGTTTACATAATTATTTTTAATGTGTGGGCAAGACATCTAGTACTAAGGTCAATATTATGGTCACAGGGCTGTTTTTTAGTACACTTTGAGATGATACTCTCTGATGATACTTTATCTCATGCAGTACATATGGCCCTGACAAGACCATACCTGATTGGCTGAGGCCACCACTAGTGGTTGCCCTCACATAGTACCAATGAAAACTACAAAATCCATTGTGGTGACCCCTGAAAAACAGAGAATGGGTCAAAAGAAGAAGAATGCAATACATATGGCCACAACACAATCAAATAACAACCCTGGTATTGCTAATCCTATCTTTGAATCATGATTACACATCAAATTAATGTGAAATTTGCTGATTTTCAATCAAATCTCTATCTATCTTCAGCACGGATAGCATCTAAAAAACACCCACAGTTGGACCTGATTGTTTGAGGGTCAGGGAGTTTTTCCATCAATCAAGTGAGTTTCTGATCTCCACTCCAATCGACCATTCAAAAAAAGCCATTCCTCATTCTCTGGGCTAGATTTTCAGTGGCAGAAAATACATCCCACAATACTAATCCAGACCACTTTATGGATGATAGAAAAGCTTGCATGCAATGCACTCTGGTACAAGTAGGTGCTGAGAGAGAGGCTCTGTCAGCAGGTGAACAGTGACTTCTCCATCAATATATGTACACAGTGAGGATTTTATGCTTCAATTGACAACACTGACGAAATTTGCTTTAGCGGGACATGAAGCCTACTCACCATAGGAGGAGAGGAACACCAGAAGCAGCACAATAGTAAAGTGGTTGGCGTATGGCACCATGTATCCTATCAGTCTTTTCAGAGAGGCCCTGCTGTTCTCCTCTGGCTCTGCAGACTGTAGTCCTGTCAAAACAGATGAGGTGAGTCGTTTCCAGTAGAGCCATGCCACCAGCGTCACACCGTAGGTCTGTAAAATCTAGAGAGAAAAAAGGGAGAAAAAATGAGAAAACAGATCTCAGGATAAAACCAAGAGAAAACATGAGGCAGTGAAAAACAACAAAACAAGAGAGACAGGGGAACATAAACAGATAAAGAACAAGAGGCTACATAAAATGTTACACAGCCACTCTTACATAATGCGAGAGGCCCTTGTTACATCGACTCCTCACGTTGTTGGGGTGGACACGGACTTAGGAGAGGGGGGAGGGCAGAACTGGATGACTTTCCTGACACCAGGGGGGCTTCAAACCTACAACATCTAGCTCTTTAACTCCCCCAAAACACATTCTACCACTGAGCTACGGGCGATGCCCCCACAACCATTCATGCTGCATGTATGTGAAAATATAAAAAAATGGATATGGATATCAACTATCAAAAAACAACAGATTTTTTTCTCAATCAATAGTATTTCTGTGAATGAGATAGAGTTTATCACAGGAAGGGCATCTGGAAGGACATCTGGCCTTGCGTTCAAATGTTCTGTTCATGTTGCATGTGTTGTTTTTCTTCGGAGTTTGACTTGGACTAAGGACTGAGAAGACTGCTTACTGACTGATTGTAGGAACTGGACTTAAACTAAAGTTGCCAATTATGATGGCGGAGGGTATTATTATGATGCTGATTCTCTGTACGTGGTAAGAGTTCAAAGTTAAACGCACCTATGTTGGTAGTGTGCACGGCGGATGGGATGCAGGTCATCAATTAGTTTATAGCATAGCTCATTCATTTGATAATCTCAAATCCAATCTAAAGAGTGCCAAAAAGTGCCACCTGACACACTGTTATAAAGAACAGCAAATATTTCTACATACTTCATTTTAGGATGACTCTATAAGTCTCCCCATTTGGACATCATTTCATTTGTCTGAAGTGATTATGCTATTTAGATCATATTTAACAGCTATAAAGCTGGTACACTTCATTTGACCTTGTGAGAATCCCACACATTGCATAGAGGAAAGGGAAAGTAGAACTGGAGTCTCTACAGCAGGTATTATGTTTGAATATCTATCAGCTGATGATCAACTTTGTAGACATTGTTTTAATGCCCCGGGTTGTAGATAACTTGTCTCAATACAATAACTTTTCTATTTGAACTCATCCATGCCAAACCCTGTAAAAGACAAGTGTTTTAACAGTCTCTGCTGTTGGTCCTGCTTTCGGTACACTTGTGATTTATTTACTCAGTGCAAATAGTACTGATCAAATACTAAATGTGTTGTTTCACATGCCAAAGTTAGATTGAGTAGGAACCTACATGCCCATCTGGCACAAACCAGCACTCTGCTGGTCAGGCGTTGGAGTGCACCCAAAGTGATTAAACACATACCAAAATGGGGAACGTCCCTGATTGGATGCTGGAATAAGTGAAGCAGATGGCTGTAAGGAACATATGAGTAGTACGGAAAACCAGTAGTGCTGACGTTACCTGAGAACCTGATTGAGAAATGGTGCAATATAAAATCACCCACCCTTTGCCAGGAGTGCCACCTTATCAGCTGCTCCATCGTTGACTGGCCCGACAGCCAGAGTAGACTGATGTAGAGAGGACAATGGAAACAAAGGACCAGTAAAGTCTGCAGTCCCTCGAAGCTGCTCATCCATGAAACCTCCTTGGGGGAGGTTCCAGTGAAGAGGAGCAGATGCAGGCCAGCTCTGACCAGCCCTCCAACCCACATGGAGATAAAGGGATGGGGAAGGAGAAAGGAGAGCTGGGCCAAGTGTATAGTGTAGACCACACAGACATCAACCGCAATGAAGAGCAATGGCTTCATGGCAGAGATTCTGCAAAGAGAGGGGTACAAAATTTTTGGGTTTGTATATAGAGTCTCAATAAACGGAGGACCAACTATTATCAACAAGAGATAGAGATAGACAGACAGACACAGATAGACAAAGTTGAAAATCAGTGAATTTTCCTTTTGAAATACAAGTATATTGCCACATTTACACATATACATCTATGTATTTACACATAAGTACACAGGTACATCCATCTATAATATACCACATTCATATGTATATACATAGGCACTGATTCCGTGGATGCTTGAACACCCACCGAAAAGTCTGAGCCCCCATGGGAATGACGGATCAAAGGCTACTGTTTAAACTAAGCTTGTCGTATGTCACAGTGTTTTGCGAATGGATGTGAATAGATAATGTGAGAGGCCTGATTTATGTCACAACTAGTCCCTACAATTGGGGGGGTAGACACAGAACTAGATGGAGCTTTGAGGGCGTTATGGCCAGATGTCCTTCCTGATGTCCCATTGTGGGTTCAAACCCACTGCAAGCACTCTAATCACTGAGCTACTATAGTGAGTAGGCAATATATTCATAGATAAATGATTTGCTCTTGATTGTACTGAAAGAGTACAGACACACACACAGTATAGTGTTAAATTGTGAATGTGGCCATACTGTGTGATGATCCAAGTTATGGTATTTATATGAGTGTGTTTTTTTTGTTTTGTTTTTTGCTTAGAACTTGCTATTGATTAAGCCAATCACTTAAGGTCCCAACCCTTGATAAATGGTGAGTTCTACTTAAGGAAAAGAGGAAGACCAAATGGGATGTTTATGGAGAACATAGCGAGAACATGCAGGTGGCTGGTGTGACAGAGGAAGATGCAGAGGACAGGAAGAGATGGAGATGAAGATCCCCTGTGGCAACCCCTAACGAGAGGAGCCAAAAGATGTTGTATTCTTGCTATCGGTTGTACTATTTATACGCGTAATGCATACGTGGCGACATCGTGTCATGTTGTGGACGATGTATTCCCGTAATTTTATCCCAGAAGTATTCAGTGCCTATCCATTCAATGCGACGTGGGTACACGTGCTATATACCAGATCCTGCATGGTATTCGCTGGTTCAGGATCATCGATAATGGATGGCATGATTGTTGACAGTGCAAGACACACAACTTGTACAGACCAAATGTGTGTTAGTTAAACTTCAAAATAACGTTTAGTAACCTGAAATGAGTAACTCTTAGTTCCAGTAACGTTGACACACACTTTCACTTTTCAAACTCTCTCCAAATACCGTAGAAAACAAATAGCCCAAAAACACTTCAGAAATGCGTAATTTTTAAGCATTACCCATTAAAGTGGTCCATTAAACACAGAAAATCAAATTATACAGACCAATGTTGCTAAGCCGGAGACAGGATCAACTTCAAGTCCAATACTTCCGTGTGTCTCAGACCTTCAGACAAGTCGGTTTTCTTCTCCAGAAGAAAAAAAAGCCTTATTATCGTTTTGAATTGTTATCTTCGACTACATTGAGACGTTTTGACGTCTTGTTCATAAGCCTGTGTGTTATAAAGAAACCGAAAGTAAAATGAGTCGACTGAGATTCAGTAAGATTCAGTGCATGCGCATAAAATTGATTGTACTTTCCCGCCGTGTGCTCCCCCAAATAAAAGTCAAAAGCAGTCCGCTCTATTTGAATAGCCCACGATCACAAGTTACAAGTTGGCCTCAGTTGAATTAGCGGCAATATGGCAAAAAGAAGGTTACAAATAATAGTTTTAAAATAAAACGCAGCCTGCAAAGGGATGTGCATGACCTGCAATTCACTGATCCTTACGCATTCCAAAGCAGTTCTGCCTTGAAAAGCTTCAAATAATGATATATTGGCTATTTTCATTAAGGTTCAGGGGGGGTTTTGGCTCTTCGTTGAGGGTATTCAGCGATATTGTCTCAGGATTACAAAATTGGGCACTTACGTCATCGCATAAGTGATTTTTGTATGTAGATACACCTGGAGACGGATCTAAAACCCCAGTCCTCGTCAGTGGAGTTTTACAGCCTGAATTGAGACCAGCACCACACTTTATGTCTCCATCCTCCATCGCTTATCCGAAACCGGGGTTACGGGGGAATTGGAGCCTATCTCCGTTCTCATAGGGTGAAAGGTGGGGTACACCCTGTATGGGTCATCAGTCTTTCTCTGGGCAGATCAGTGTCTTGCTCAAGGACACCTCGACACACTTCACTGCAAGACCGGGGATCGAATCTGCAACCTTCCGATTGCCAGGGAACGGCTCTACCCACTGAGCCATGCCGCTACCTCGTACACTTCGATATACATAAACACATACACAACACGGTCAGCCATCACATCTAATGGAGGTGTGGATACGTGTGTATGTCACATACCATATAATAAAGTTTCATATAGTGGCCTCTATCTCCACGTTTATGGGGAGGTTAAATGACCCAAGCCCTCCTTCCACAATCACTTCCGGCTGCTGCCGCTAGGAGTCTCCACATCAAATCATCATCTCCATCTCTTCCTGTCCTCTGCATCTTCCTCTGTCACACCAGTCACCTGCATGTCCTCCCTCACCACATCCTTGAACCTCCTCTTCTCCTCCTGTCTGGCAGTTCCATGCTCAGACTCTCATCTCTGCCCTACAGACAATCCTCCTCTCCCATTGTATAGGGACATACCTTTCCCCCTCACCTTCAGCCAGCAGCAGAATAATGTCCACCCGCACCCTGCTGGCTAATAGTGCCAGAGGTGGTCGTTGGTAACTCGGGCCTCGACCGAATCCAATTTATGATCCCCATATGTAATCGGCCATGGTTTTACACCGGACGCCCTTCCTGACGCAACCCTCCTCATTTGGTTTCCAAAATCACGCAACATCCCATAGATAGTCAAATAGGCCTGGGACTTATTTTATCAACTCTAAATGTTACAACCTATGTGTCTTTTCACCTTACATTACCTACCTTACTCAAAGATTGATCTGGCACAAAGGATGGACTGGCCTGTCGCCCCTATTTGTAACGGCACCATTTGTAAGCCCCCCCACACACACACACAAAGTCTGCAGAAATGTGGATATAGAGGAGTGCAGTAAAATGGGGCTCTCTGTGCATAGAGGGCTCAAATGTCTACGAGAAAGTCCTCATGTAGATTGACGAGATTTGGCATTTCGTCAGTAACTGGTGTCACTTCACAGGAAACGATGTCTCGTTTCTCCTCATGGCCTCATTTCGCCTCTCCCTATTTACCGCCGGTGGCGGGGATTTATAGAGACAAGGAAACCCGCAAGTGGTGCAAGCAGATGTAATTAAAAGACTTGAGATTTACCCTATGAATACTCCGATTAAGTTCACAGGTTAGTCCCCCATCAACAAATGCGAACTGTGGTGTTTTCGTATCTCAACAAGCACCGTTTATTCTCATCACAAGTTAAAAATGATCAGTCGTTTTACATGGCAAGTCGGTTAATTCAACAAGTTATAACAATGACATTGGTCTTAAGGTTGCAAGACACTCCGCTCCAACTCTCCTTTACAACATGAAAAAATAATCAACATTCAATAATCCTGCCAATGCATATTTTTGTTTCGCTTAACATGATCCAACAAACGCCAATTTCACTGAAACAGTCTTCAGAAAAACCATCTCAACGGATGATAGCTCTTCAGCAAAATGCTCCATTAACGGTACTTGTAAACTGCCAGGGCTGGCAGTGTCTGAATTTCTAATTTCACAGGACATTTGTAGAAGTGAGACAGCAGTGACTCGGAATAGCCTATCAGAAAGTAAAACTTTTGCGGTGGCAACTTCTGTAACATGAGCCCACAGACTAGCATTATGTTGCCGCGCCGCTTTATCACAAGCTCATTGGCTTGACAGCCATGAAAGGTTCCAAAGATAAAACGTCTTATGAACACATCCTCTACTGTTCGTTCAGCTGCTCCTTCCTCTTCATGTAGGTTACTGGTGTGCTGGGACAGCCATCCTTTACAGTGTCCTATGTGATGAGGGTGAAACGCTTGTTCGTAAGTCACAGGTCTATCTCCTTTCCCCACACGGATACGAGCTGCTCGATTCTTGTAGCATCCCGGAGTGAGATGAAGGGCTCGATTTCCCGAAGAGGTGCATAAAATGCTAGTTCTGGCGTAGGTCTTCAATAACGTCATACCCTTTGTACCGCTCAAGGACGCAGCCATGTTTCTTCCAGTGTGTGGCAATTGGCAAAGGCGGTAGTGAATTGCACTCCACTGCAACGAGATGTCTCAGTAATGTCGACAAGCAGCAATGTATTAAGTTCCGTCACTGTTCGATCTGCTGAATCAATTTAAAGCCAAAAACGAAACTCACCATTCAGTTTTTACCAGCGAGGTCGGGGGGTTTCGTTCAGAAAACCGCATGTGACTGAGGACTGGCTGGTTGCGGCAGTCCTGCATAAAATAAATATATTTTCCAACTGGTGTTTTTATTGATGTAAAAAAAACTTAGCTGAAGATGAGAATAAGTCCATTGATCTTAATCGACCCAGAAGGAGCTTTTCTGCTGCGTTGGTGTTTAATGTTATGATAAAGTTTTCTTACAAAATATCACCTCACGCCGGCGCTTTCTGATGACGTGGTGCTCCACTACCGTAATATCTTGAGCAACAAAGTGCAGCTGTGTGTGCAACCATCATCAATATTTCAATTAAATTTAGGGATTGTTATTATATATATATGCAATGAGTTTTGGGTATTATGGCTGCTGCTAGTATATTCTATGTAGTATATGCTATTATTTACAGTTAATTTTAAGTAGTATCTGGTTATTATATAGAATTAATTTTAGTTAATATGTGCTGTTTTATTTTGCAATGGCAAAGCAGATGAAAAGTAGCATGGTAAATCCATCACATTAACATATGACTCTAAAGTTCATTAATATCAATTATCTCATTTTAAATAAACAAACATTAAATCGCAACTGCAGCGTATTACAATAAATTTCTACAGACCACAAATTCACTGAGGACCTCGATTTTATCATGTTTGCTTTCCAGTGCGCATGCGCTAAAATAGTAGCTGCCTGTGGAAACGCCTGTCTTTCTGCTACACATGGATTGTTTTTTATAATTAGAGATGTAGCGTTATTAGATCAGAGGTGTTGGACTTCACTGCACGACAGCTGAACATATAATGGAGTAAAAAGTGACGGCACGTTTTTATTTGACGACATGCCTCGATCTGCATGGAAGCAGGGAGTCCACAAGACATTGTCAAATGTAGTATAACAATGTGTAAGTAAATCAGATGCCAAAACATGTTAGTCTCCACTGACAATGTACGGGAAGAATTACTATAGTTTATTACCAAGTCAATCTACACCGTTGCGTTATAATATGAATGGGATATACAGATTTGACATTGACTCAGTTTGACCTGTCTGATAGAAAGTGAGGTGGGAGACCAAAATAGCAGATACTAAACCACCAGGTGAAATGGTCCTACTTAGGCCTTTAATTAAATTTTGGTTGTGCCTCCACCCTACTATTCCAACTAACCAGTGATACCACAGCCTTTTGTTGTGTGTTTTCACTGCATTACTTGGGGCGGCATGGCTCAGTGGGTAGAGCGATCAACCGGCAATCGGAGGGTTACAGGTTTGATTCCCAGTCCTGCAGGAAGCATGTCGAGGTGTCCTTGAGCAAGAAATCGAAACCCTAACTGCTTCCTGAGCACCATACAGTGGCAGCTTACTGCTCCTATACAATAGGATTGGGTTAAAATGCAGAGAATTTCAAATTTACCTTTGTGGGACTTAGAAGGTGATCTATTTATTGGGGATGGGGGGTGTGGGAATGCTGGAGTCAGCTCAAACTGAAGATGTCAACTGGTTGAGTGATGAAACGTTTCTGAATAAACGTCTGATCTAGTTGAACCGATTCACCTTTCTTGTCATAGACACCTTCCCATCTGGGCAAGGACCCGGATGGGAAAACAAAAAAGAGAATCCCCGAAAGTCCGGTGAAGCTTCAGAGCATTCAATCCTGAAGGAGTTCCTCAAGAGATTACCCAAACTGCCCTCCATCCCCTGGCGTCCATGTTTTCTAATATGTCCAAGGTTTACCAGCACTGTGTGATCCCCAAAAAGGATCCGGCCTGCCCTTTTAATATGACAGGGACGTTTTTCAGTGAGCTCTGGGAGGAGCCCAGCATGGAGAGGGAAGCTCCAAGTCCACGGCGAGTAAAGCTCAGGAACCAGTAGAGAGTCTGGGAGGAGAAGGGTTACAGTTGTATATATCATTCTAAATGTCTATTAATATGTACTGTTCCTGTAATGGAGAGTTGTTTATTATTATTACCATTGTTATCATTTTCACATTATGTACCGAGCAACATATGATGTGACAAAAAGCCTGGCGTCTGATTGGCTCACTGGCCAAGATGAGTTTGTTTCCTTCCCTTTGAAATGTGTTATAGGATTATAAAACTGGAAGCTTCGATAGGCCTCAATAGCAGAAAAGCAAAGGCACAAAAAGCCAGAACAAATATCAACCAATACTTGTGATGGACAAAAGGTGAACTGAAGCTATAAGTTAAATTATTCTCATCAACACCATCACTTGAAAATGCATGTTTTTTGTTTTTTCATCTCATTTTGTTTGGTAAGAAGGGCTTATCTTGTTCATATGGAAAGCATTTCCTCTGAATCCATTGTGTGGCATTAAGGGAGACATAAATTTGCAGTCCAAGACTTAGAAAAATAATGATCCTTTGTCTGTTATTGCTGCCATGTTCACAAATAGAATGATTTTGCCTGAGCTGAAAACTGTCTGAAGTTTTATTGCTTATTTTAAGTGCTTCTGTGTGAAACGCGTTTACCTTGTTCCTAATGGAAACTGTTGCTCGTCTGAGGTTCAGTCTCAGCCGTGTCTGTGCCGACCTGTTTGCAAAAACATTCATCAGAATGGACATTTGTGAAGTGATTCAAAACTTCAGTTAACATCCCATGAAGGTCAAACTCAACCCGTAATGCCCTCTTGCTGTCGCTGGCATTTGAAGTGTTACAATAATGTCAAGTAACATACATGCTTACTTTCCTACTTGTGGGTCGAATCCAAATGTTAAAAGAGAAAATGCACCCAAGGTTACACACACACACACAGACACACACACACGCGCGTGCACGTACACACACACACCTCCTATTCTTCTCCACACAGTGGCAGGAAGTGGTCCAGATATCCGCAGGGCTTCTGAAAAAGAATGAGTGTACAAAGTGGGTTGGTTGATAATATTAGACAGTTCAGGGAGGGGGGGGGGCATTTTGCTCAGAGTGGACCGTTCACACGGTTCCATTGTCCAACACCAGTGGGATCAGGGCTGGACCACAGAAGCACAGAGGAACCAGAGGAATAGCACCTGGTAAGGTTTCACCACGGTTTCTGGAGACCAGAAAATCCGTCTCGGCTGAAGTGAACATCTGCACCAGACTGTGATTCGGACAGAGGAGCAAAAGACAGCAGGAAACCCTCTCTGTCTTGGACAGGAGCAACCTGAAGAGATGTTGGTTCTGAGGACATTGGTTCTGCTTGGGTTGATCAGACTGTGTCCAGGTGAGTGTATTATCCTGATGCATGCCCCCTGTTCAATGCCTTGCCTGGTCGCCGTCTGTACACAAAATCACAAAAAGAAGGGATAATTGTCGCCTTCTTTCTATTGTCTGAATACAACACTTAGTCTTAATAACTAAGATACTCACTGTTAAAAACAGGCAGGATCAACTGTTATTAAATCATGGGATTGGCAGATCGGATCCCTTATATTTCAGGGATGAGAAATGATACACGTCCTCTTGGTCTCCATACTGTTATGTACCATGTTTTAATATTGTGACGTTGATATATTCATTTTTGGAAATCATTACTGTTCAAGTTGGTGCTCTGTTAATATGTAGCCGATTCAATTTTACTCTGAAGAAGAACCATCTGAAAGAGAAAGAGATGACTTCATCAGCCTCATTATTTCAGCATCTCTTGTCTAACACCAATCCGCCCTTTGCTTTTGCTGACTGAGAAGCATAATCTACTCCACATCGAATTTCAGTTCTATTGTTCACATGCGTAGTGTTATGATTTCGCAGTCCTGCACACACCTGCCAAACCCATTGTCCCATTCCATCACATTCCTCGTCACCACGGTGATGACCTCTGACCTTCATCAAGTCCCAGCCCACTCCATTTCCTGTTGCTATTCGCCTCTTCTGGACACTTCCTGTTTGTGTCAGGCCCATTTCCTGTTCCTTTTAATGGCCTATGTCAGGACACACCTTTCATGGCTTTGCTTGTGTTGTTCTCGAACACTTGACTATTCTTTCAAGCAACGTGCACTTTTCATATCTACATCCCTGTTTTATCATCCAACTTTATTGTAAAAACACACCTCAAGGTCAACACTTTGTCACTAGGTTTTAAGACCATGAGCATTCGTATCATCTAAAGTTTGATATCAAGATGAATGTACAAATTCGTATTCATTCCGATAAACAAACATGAGTTTAGGGGGAAAGACTTGAAGACCTATCATCTCCATTGTAACACAGCACACACTGACACACAGAAGACTTTCCACATCTCTCTCCAGAAATGCATTCACCATCCATCTAATCTCACAACAAAATCAAAGAAGCCGGTGTCATCAGTGGACATTTGATGCTCTCCCAGTGGTTAACATGCTAATCTGCTCTGCAATCCACAGCAGCATCCGGTGACCCGTGGGGTCAATGTCCCATCACAAGACAATGTAAAGAGAAGTTTGGAGATGGGTCGTGTGACAAAGCGTGCATGGAACCCGAGTGTCTTCGAGATGGCTTCGACTGTCTGAAGGACAGAGGCCACTGCAAGTAAAAAAGGCCTTTACACTACATTTCCTATACATTCTTTAGTCAGTTGATGGTGATCCCTCCACTGATGCAACAGCAAAACGGATATAAGCAGGGCTATTAGCTAGCTTAACAGTCATGCATAACAAAAAATACTGGTATCATAGTGTTGTTGTTGTTGACACGGGGGGGTCTTAATAAGCCCCATTAGGGCAATCATACTTGCAGCAAGCTGTGTAAAATACGCATATTAAATGACAAAAAAAGGCATTTTATAGTAACAATCATCATGCAAAATAACTGTTGGTGACTGTTTGATGTTTATTTTATTTTTGGGATCTCTCATTCTTTGTGTAAAGTTTTTAAAAAAAAATAAGATCCATATTAATATTGTTTCAGGGGGCATAGTAGCTCAGTGGTAGAGCGCGTGCTCTGGAACTGACGAGCCAGATGTGAATTCAAACCCATCACGGGGCATCTGGATGGGCATCTGGTCTCAATCCATAACCCACAGTCCCTCAAAGTCCATGATCACCTCCACAATGTGGGAACTAATCATGACATAGAAATAGACCTCTCATCAATGTTAATATTATCTTCAATCCTAAAGTTGGAGGTGGTGAGAGTAGTAGTAGTAGTTGTAGCTATTGGAACAATCAGTTGGGGTTGTGGTTTGAATAGTAGCTGTGGTCAAAGTGCCAGGGGTGTTGGATATTGACAAAATGTAAAATCAAAATCCGATTAACTGAAAATCATAATTCCTTAAAGACAGGGAATGAAGGGAATTCCTCATTTACAAATATTTGAAGGCTTCTGCTCCATCACCTTCTACTGAACAAGAGTTGGTTGTGTCCCTTGATGCTGAGAGGGCATCAAGGGACAGGGTAGAATGGGCTTATTCATTTTCTTCCCTATAGCAGTTCACTTTTGGCACTAGCCTCGTCTCTTGGATCAAGCTGCTCTATTAATTTCCTCTTGCAGCAGTATGTACAAATGCTGAACAGTCCCGAGTTCTCTCCGCTCTCTCGTGAGATGCATTAGGGGTGGCCACTCGCTCAGTTTTGGTTCATTATTATTGCAGATTTGCTATTAATCAGTCTGAAGGCACACAAAGGGCTGAAGAGGATTAAGAGGTGGGGAGCTGAGCATAGGGTCTCATTATATGCTGAGGATCTCCTTTTGTATTGAGTGACCTTTTAATTAGCACACCTCATATTATTGAAATTGTAAAACAATTATATTATAGGGCAGAATTGGCTAAGCCTCACATGGGTATAAGGGTTAGGTTGGATAAAGTATTGTGGGTTCACTAGTGTCCCCCTCTGGGTCGTCCAGGCCTCTTGGTTAAGTGAAGGGAAAGTACTCTGCTTCATTCGCCTCTGACAACCAAGCACTGTGCTTTCCCCACCAGACCATGATGTGTGGACTAGTGAGGGCTAGTGGTCATGTGACTTGGAGGAGACACATGCTACCACTTCCTCCTTCCTGTTCATGCTCTAGAGGGGCATCAATGCAACAGAGCCATAGGCAACTCGGGGAGTTCGGATGGGGAAAAAAAGGGGAAACTTGAAAATAATTTTTACAAAAATTTGAAATTGGATGTGGCCTTTAACTTGGAATGTTCTGATTTTACTTAGTCGTCATGTTGTGAAGGTGAACATAGCCTTAGATGGACCTTAGGGGATCAAGGCCAGATTCCCTTTCTGACCACCACCATTATATCTTAACTCCAAAATTTTACATAGAATTTCTTCTCCTCTCTCCTGCCATTAGTCCGGGCCATATCCAGTACTGCCGGGATCACTATGCAAACTCCCACTGTGAACAAGGCTGTGACAGCGCCCCCTGTGGCTGGGATGGCAGTGACTGTTTCATACACCAGAGCCCATTGTGGGCCAAAGGCACCCTGGTCCTTCATACACGTATCCCTCGGCAGCGTGGTACCTTCACCAACACTTCCCTGCTCTGGGCTCTCAGTGTCCTCCTCCAGACATCACTCAAACTGAGAGGCTCAGCCCCGCTTTCTGTTAACAGAGATTTATTGACCTTCGAATCTCAGCAGCTGTCCGATATGCTGACTCAGGCCTCCTCCGTTGATTCAGATGGGTGAGTGTTGCCTCAAATTACATTCTTTTGACTCTCTATTTCAGAAATCATTTTTACAGTTGTGCTTAAAGCTGAAATCTATGATTTCACTGATCTGTCCCACCCTATAGCAGTGAGAATAAACAAACAAGGTGTAGCAGCAATAATGGCTTGTGTGCCTTCAGCTCAGCAGTAAACAGTTTCACCCTTTAAAATCGTCAGACCAAATCTAACACGGACAGTTTAAAGTAACATAACCATAACATTAATTTATAAAGGACAAGTGCTGTACAGTCATGTTATTGTCAATACAATAAAAGCATGGCCTCATCAGCAACTCACTTCAATAGTTTTTCCTCCTGGAGTTGCCTCTAACATGCACATGTTGCTGAGGCATCAGTTTTTATCTTACCCAGTAAAAAAAAGAGTCACATGTGCCAATATACAGACACAAGAGAGTGTGTCCAAACATGAAAAAGATAACATGACTATAGGACCAGATTCCATGTTGCACATAGATAAAGTAACAATTTATACATGAGGAAAAATCCCAGAGATCAACTTGAAACATATATTTAGATCCATACATCTCTTCTGGGAAGCACCTTAAGTTTATTAAATTAATCAGTCAATACTTTATTCTGTAGATATGGGGGTCAACTGGTTAACTGAAGAAGACTTAAGCTGTATGATTTCAAGAGTATTCTAATAATGATTACATTGGGTTTGGATTGATTTTAAGCGGACATTCCTTTTTCAAATGAACGGGATCTCTATCTCATCTCTCTCTCTCTCTCTCTCTCTCTCTCTCTCTCTCTCTCTCTCTCTCTCTCTCATCCTATCAAATAATAAAAAAATAAAAACCTGAGTATAAATGCAGGGGAATGAGTGAGGCAGAAAAGTGTTGAGTTGAACTGTGAAAATAAGGATTTACATTGTTGACGGAATAATTTTCCCATTTACGACGGGCCATGATTATGTCCTTATCCATATAAGTTTGGAAAAAAGGGTTTTGAGTAAAAGAGAGTGAAAAGTGAATAGGCTGACAGCAGGTCTTTCAAAAAAAGGGGAATGATGAAAATGAATACTTATACAACCTTCAAAACCACACAGTATCCAAAAACAATGCCCCAAAAGGCTTTGGAAAATCACAGTACTTCAGTAGATATCACAATCAATTATACATCCATCCATCCATCAATCCATCATCAACCACTTAAGTTAGGTTGCAGAGTCATGCCGGAGCTTATCCAGCACTTATTGAGCTTCTATGTCTACCAAAATGAATTAATGATTCATGTATTGAGCTGCTTCTTACACTCATTTAACCATCCTGCCACAAATGCAAAGCTTGACCTAGCGTGAGTTTTTTTCCCTTTTGTAAGAGATCGTTATAAATGAATGTAAAGGACTCGAATTTGGCTAATTGCTGAGTAATTCAATGCTGTCCTTTAAACCAAGATATATAACTTTTGAACAATATCTTAAAACACAGCTTGATCTGGGGTTTTTCGTCATTCTTGAGGCTTCGCGTGTTGTACTTATATAAAACATACCATGTCCTCCGGTATGACTCCCAAGTAAGAGCGGTGAGAACAGACGGAGAGGCTAACTTGCTAAACCCAAAGTATCGAAGATTGTTGTGGCCGATGAGAGCTGAAAAGGAGGCCGCAAGAGTCACTGCAACATCTAGCACAAATAAGCAGCATAACATTATAGCCTTCAGAGGCTTGTTGGCTATTAAAACTTACAGACTTAGCCGGAAAATGATCACCTATGTGTCTGCAATGAGTACCTGACTGCAAAGCACATGAGGCATGTGAAACATTCATAACTGTGTTCTCAGTGGTCATGTTACTGTGAAGTCCATTCTCTTCAGTACAATTTGGGAGGACATTCCCCACAAGTGCATGATTATCGACTTAAAATTCTTGGCCCGAAGGACATTTACAGTCTGTTACATAGGTAATGTTCCCCTGAGATTCTGCTAACTCTTGTGTTTGTCACTCATTTACTCCTGCACATCATCCCTCTTAGTTACTTTGCTGAAATCTAATAAATGCTTTGAATCCGACTATGAAACAAAAAAAACTACTACCACATTTAACAACCTTGGGTGCTTGGTGATGGGCCTTAAATATTATTAGTAAACCGTGAAGTAGCATTAACATTTTTACCCAACCCTTTAAAAAAAATATATATATATATCAAGTAAAATCAAGATAATGAGCCAAAAGGAAATGTTGCAATTATTAGGCTTAAAGATCACGCTGGTGTTTATATGGATTTTTGAGACAATAAACTTGGGCCACTGTATAGTATATACAATATAATGGTATGTTTTAGGTTGTATATCAACAATGTTGATTATTGATTTGTGTTTTGTGTGTAAATCCATATCTTTGTGAGCTTTTCGAGAATTCCTGTGAGATTACCACTTATTTAAATCTTAACAAGTATAAGTTGCTTCACTGCAAGAGTCTAGTACCCAAATGAGACACTGACTCATCCAATTATGCTCGATATCATAAAAAGGTGCAGTGAGGAGCAGAGTAGTGATAGTTTCAGCATAAAGAGAGAAACCTATGCAAGCCTGACACAGGTTTATTCTACAGGACTTTGTTTTACAGCCACATGGCTTATGGGTATTCTTAACATGAACTATCAATCGGAACATTGGGTGATCATCTACCTGGACAGTCTGCAGAAGCCAGATGCATCGCTCTCTCACATCCTGAAATGGGCAACGTTTGGAAAGCATGAGCAGACGAGCCAGGACGTCATTTAGATCGTTGATGGGCGGGCTCGCTGAAGCAGGTGGTGACGGAGCCAAGGCTGTTATCGGCCCAATGTCTTCAACTCTCCTCATCACCTCCTGGTGAATATGCTCCATGGCTTCATCTCTGGAGCTGGCATCACGGCTGCCGAGCCTATCCCACCTTGCCATCGAGTCCTGGTCCTGCACATCCATCTTTGAAGTAGGCCTTACGGTTTCCTTATGGTGTCCTATGAAAGGCTGAATCCGGGGATCACACACACACACACACACACAGTCACATACAGTCACATACAAACATACACACAAAACACACACACGCAGACAAATGAAATGGTTGAAATGGTTCACATATTGCTATTACACTTAACATTACATTAACATGGTATTTTTCTGGAATAATTAGCTGTTCTACTGTATTGGAGGGCACACACCTCATGCATTCCAGTGTCTATCACTACATGACATTGCAGGAATCAGGTATCAAGTTGCCCCCCCCTCAAGTATTTTTTGAGAATATGTGAAGAGTTATAGCCACACGATTAGCCGTCAACCCCCCCCCCAAAAAAAGATAACGTATCTGGTAAATACATGATCATTTTATATGTGGACGGTAAACATCGACGGAAGACAGCAGAAACGAACGGAATGATTATTAGTGGAACAACAGTCCCATCCCGATCAAAATGTTGCAAGCTCTCACAGCGAGTTAAGCAAAGGGTCCCATTCAATGTCTTCGTCCCTGCTTCTCCCCAGTCTTAACCCTTAAAAGGGGATAAAGATAAAAGATATCGGCGGAGTATTGCTGAATAACCCCCACAGAAAACCTCCTCAAAAACAAGACCCCCGCTACGACCGAAAACCAAAGGGTGACATTATTAATTACTCACTTTTTCTCCACATTCTTTGAAGCAGGTCTTCAGCTACGGGACGACTTGCCAAAGCACTGAGCACTGGTCCTCGGGTTAAAAGTATAGGAGGTTACAAGTTGAGGTAAAAGTTTGATTGCCATAAAATATGTCAAATGACAGACTTAGCAGACTTTATGGGACGTCTCTACGGGATTTTTGACGAATGACCATCCGGTAGGGCGTATTTATGTTCATGAGCGAGAGGCTCATGGGAGTTTGTAGCTCTCTAGACGTCTTCAACACGTTGCAGTACGTGAGCAAGAAAGCTTAAAAACTACAACTCCCGTCAAACATATCGCCAACAGTAGCCCCCCCCTCTGTTGTTGATCAGAAATAAGAAAGGGAGAGGATCAGATGCTCCAATATAGAAATAACTTTACTCTTTTACAATTCAGTCATGCAGTCAGTTGCAACTTGACTTTGATATCTGAAGTGAGCGTATTTGTATATTAATTTTAGTGTATGTAACCAGTTGACATGTCAGCCTGCACCAAAGTGATTTCCAATTCTAATGCAAATATTAGTGGCATCATCAAACCCGAGTTTATCCATGGATTTTTTTTTAAAGTGCAAATCTTGAAAAGCCTACAGTCGTGTGCGTAATAAAATTTGCATAGACCAAATTATATTGCATGGATTTGCAACCGCATTGGCACTGCAAAGCTAACAGAACAGTTAAAAGATAAGGGGTCAGAGGAGATTAGGAAAGCCAGGGAGTGACCGCAGGTTATAATAATCCATGCAAAGTGTTTCAAACAAATACTTGCGTTGCATCCTATGCTGAAGAGAGGGGAGGGGGGAAACGGGCGGAAACGGAGAGCAGCAAAGCGGAGGGAATTTCAAACACATTCACATCTACACAACAGCTGAGCTCTAGCAACACTTCAGACTTAGACGACATCTTCCTGCTGTCTTAGAGCGTCCGTGTTTTTTTTATTAGTTTTGAAGGGATTATCTTGATCTGCGTTACATCATGGAGGCCTACCAAGATCAGGTAATATTCCGATGTAAAGTAAGAAAGCCGCCGACAGGCGCTAAATTGGGCTAACATTAGCTTAGCCTAGCGATAGCTACTGGCCACTGGGGTTCACGTAACTTTAGTCCTTAGTTACAAGGTGAATCGACGGGGTTAAATGGCTGAAAGTTGAATCGGTTCATCTGGACACAGCGTTTGTTGAGACAATCGTTTCATTACTCGAGTTTAGGTTTTGCTAAGTTACTGATATCGCGAAATGAACACTGTCAAGAGAAGTCAGCACGTAACTTGTGTATCAATGGGAGCTGTCGACATTAGCCGTGTCAGATCGATCTAGTCATCAATGTCGGGGGGTCATCGGTTTAGTCGTGTCAATTAACGGCTAAATGTCACCAAGTACGCCCTATTTTGAACCAAACGCATTGTGCAATGAAACGGTAATTTGCACTCTTTGTTGCATTACAGCCGCAAGTAACTTCTTTCTCTTTCGTCAAGATTTCAGACTCACCCTCTAAGAACAGTTATATTGGAAGCTATTACCAGCCTCCTGACAGGCTGCTGTCAAAGCCAACTGAGATGGAGGCCCCTTTAATCCCAGTGAGCATGGACCTGCAGAGTTTGAGTCCTCGAATGTCGTCGAGGAGTACTCCTGACGTTGGCAGCAAAGGTATCCCACAGATCTCTTATCAGGCCACTTTCTCATTTTCCACAACCTGACCCAATAGGCACAGTTCAAACCTCTGTTATAGCTCATTGTTAGGACAATAAATTGGTTATTGCATTCCTTCCTAGCTGTTATTGATGCGCTGAAGACCCTCCAGGAGAAGATCAAGAGGTTGGAGTTGGAAAGGAGGCAAGCAGAGAAGAATGTCCTGCAGTTCTCACAAGCTGCTCAGAAATATGAGCTACGCACCGAGTCCACCACTGCAATCAGCCAAGCAATGCACGACGCCTCTCAGACAGACAACCTTAACAAAAAAGGTAAAAGAAAGAGAGGGATAGAAAACCGGAGGCTCTTCTGATACCGTCTAAATGCCTGCAACTGAAATGAAATTAACATTCCCATTCGGTTTGCTCTTGCCTTTAGTCCACTTGGTATTTTTTCAGGGTTGTCAAATATCTCCTCCTCCATAGCTTATGGCCATATTGCCCCTTAGAATATCGAGGTACATTCACCTTACCCATGGACCACAGAGCCTGTTACCGTAACAGATTTGTAGTAAGTCAGTCAATGCCTGGTTATTATTGATCTAGGCCTTTATTCTTGGATATATAGACCTTATTCGTCCAGTCTGAACAAAGAAACTTTCTGTTGATAATTCCATTTAAAAAAATAGACTGTGTGTGAGCGTAGTTGAAGCTATGTGACACCACCTGCTACATTCTTAGGCCTGCAGTTCAATAGCTAGTGTGGACATGGGCTAATACTACGCCACATTAGTCAGCCAACAGTTTTCGCATTTCTGGTTGGTTGCTGATAAAAGCCACAGAATCCGTATCTGACGCCTCTATCGCTCCTTTATTGATTTTGTGGGCAGTAAATGCCTATGTCTCCAACTGAATTTATTTGTGTGTGTGTGTGTGTGTGTGTGTGGCGGTTGGGTACACGAGAACAGAGCTATCTTCACAGTTGGAGTCTGCAGAAGCCCGCTGTCAGGTCCTTGAGAAGCAGCTGGACTACATGAGGAAGATGGTCGAACAAGCTGAGAAGGACAAGAATGCTTTGACTGAGAAACAGGTAGCTTGAAAGTGGGAATTATGGGAATACTCCAAAGCCAGTGTTACTTGCAAATATCAACTTTGTCATCAATGTCACCCTGATCTTTAAAAAAAAAGGATCACCAATTAGTTTCACGAGTGATTTTGAGCAATTATTATTTTTATTTTGTTCTTTTTGGTTTTGCCAAAATGGCCGAGCTTGAGCATAGCTTTACTTTCTTTGAATCCTATCAGTGTTCACTCTTTCACCAAATCGCATAATAGGATTATTTCCTCTTTCTATCTGTATGTTTGATTTCTATGCTAAATACTGATGATGAGACAGACTCAAAATCTTGTTACTAAGCAGCCGTACCACTTCTCTCTTACAGGCTTTGCTTCAGAAGCAGCGGCTGCTGAGCAGCTCAGACATCCAAGGTCAGCGTGAGAAGCTTGAGAAACTTGAAAAGGAATGTATTAAATTGAGTGAAACCCAAACTTTGGCACAGGTACTCAATGCAGGATTTTCTGTTGGGTTTTATTTGTCTTGTCAGTAAATTATCATAACCCAAGTCTTGTGTCAAATTTGATGTTTGAAAGTCTGAATATTACCAGTTGAATGTTCCTCACAGATGAAAATAGCAGTTCTGGAACACAAACTATTGATGGAGGAGCATGAGCGTAAGCTTGTGCAGGAGAAAGCAGACGAGGTCAGTTTAACATCAGACACGCACACTTCACTTTGCCCTAGAATTCTGTCTGGACCAGGTCTGACTGGTGTTACTGTGGTGCTCCTAGCTACAGAAGGAGATAGACATCAACATTCGATTGTCTCCCCAAGCTGCTGAAGGGAGAAAACCAAAGAAGACCAAGAGAACCTTCAGGGTAGGTTTCTTACTGTTTATAGTCCATATACTATTTTAATGTTGAAGAATTGTATCCATGTAGTTCTAACAAAGTCCATTCTCTACCTCAGAAAGTCCCTTCCTCCACACAGTGTGAGCCTGCATCACTAAGCACACCCCAGACCAAACAGATGCCCTTCGTTGCTGGAACAGTAAGCATACCAAAATGTCTGTAGTCTAGCCATAAGAATGGTGTTTCTTTTAAAATTAGGTCATTCCCCTTCATTTTACACCCTTTCATCATCATGTCTGTCTCTTGAAGTCGACAAGTCCCAGCCACTCAGTCCATGCCAACGTGCAGAGTATCCTTCATATGATGAAGCACCACCAGCCGCAACTGTGTGAGCGAGTGCGCTCGCTCCACAGGTCTGGCTGCAGAGCCAAGCGAAGCCTCCACAGGACCCTCACGGCATCCTCCGCTATACCCAGTGAGTCTGAGACTGGAATGGAGCCTGCTCAGTCCCTGGACTCCCTGTCTGACCTCCTGGTGGCTCTTCAAGATGAGCTAGGACAGATGAGCTTGTGAGTAGGCAGCTATTTTCTGGGTACTTGACCAAAGCAAGGATCTAGGTGTATGTTGGGTTTTGAGTTGGTTTTTTCCCTCTCAATACTTCTGGATATGAAAGTTACAGCTCCAATGAATTTGAGGTGGTTTCTTATCTTTTTTATTCCCCTTATCACATGCCAATTAGGGTATAGACCCTTTGTAGATAAAACACATTAACTTGTGTATGTGTGTCGTGTGTGTGTGTGTGTGTGTGTGTGTGTGTTTCAGTGAGCATCAGGAGTTAATGCATCAGATAGATGCAACACATCAGCGGGAGCACAGGATGGACCTTGAGAGAGAGCTCGAGAGCTTGGTCATCAAGATGGAGGAGAAGGGAGCTCAGATCACTAAACTCCGCAAACACCAGCAGACGGTAGGCAAACTATTGAGTACAACCCAGATCTTGGTCAGTAGACAAACATCACCAACCTCATTCTTAGCTCTTGTTGGGGTTCCCAATAAATCTATGTATGAAAAAATGAAGTGTATTGTATATTGTGTGTCCTTTTTTGTCAGTGGGATTTAGCTGCTAACCATCCTTATCACTTCATGCACCGTTAGGGGCATTAAAAATGGCCATCACTTAAAAAAAGATTAATGTTCTGATTGGTCAAAAGGGCCAGGAGACTGTTTGCATTTTCTCATTTTTTCCTCTCCTCACAGGTCCACAAACTAACCCACAGCACCCAGCAGAAAACCAGCAAGGCCAAGAGGGTAGGTGGGATTAGACCACCTCCGCCTTCTTCCGTCAGGGATAAGCAGGGTAGGAAAGGCCGGGTGGCTCCAAACAACCTGCAGCTCCTCCGAGAGACGCAGAAGTTCCGCAACAGCCTGAAACAAGATGACATTTCCTGGGAGACATAGAAGGACCTCGTCATTAGAGGTTTTATCTTTATGCTGGCAGAATCAAAAACTGCTTCTTTGTTTTCGTTTCAAAGAGGAGGAGGGATTGAAGAGCACTTTTGACTCTGTGACCATCTTATGGACAGAGGATGCAATAGGTGATTGACTTGAATGGAAGCCAACACAAACACACACACACACACAGGGTCCATTATATATGCTTTGGTATGGATTTTGAACTGTGACCTTAAATGGGTGCAACAGTGAAAATGATTTGTATGTTTGGGCAATGTTGTATTTGGTTTGTCATTTTGTCTTGAATGGAAATCATTTTGTTTGGTCACGTGGTAATTCTTTAATTATTTTAAGGATTCTTTAAATTCATTTTCTTTTGGTTTTTAATTGATTTCATGCCAAATTAAATATCAGCTGTCTCAGCATTTCAATGCATTTCTTACTGTCAACTTATATGTGGCCAAATCATGTAAAGTACTTTTTGACCTTTTTCCATGCACACAGTCAGCCACTAGGTGGCACCGTCCCACCTTAAAATTTAGAATCTAACGTTACCCATGGTATTTAATGTAATACTCTAGGCATGTAAACTAATAAGATGTAACTCGCAATGTTGCAGGACACATTAAGCTACTGCTTTCTCAAATATCCTTTTTTTTCAGTCCAATGGAGTTACGTGTCCTGTTTTGAGTCTGTCAACCTCCAGCTGACCCGGAGCAGCTGAGCCAATCCAGTCCCTGACCACAGGTCTGAGGATGTGGCAGATGTGTTTTTGAGCCTGTTTTTTTTGTGTCATGAGATTTGTAGTTGATTGTTTCGGTTGTTTTTTTCCACATCCAAGTGAGTCAAAAAAATGTCTGAGGCAATGCCTTACAGACATCTCGTAGATTTAGACTGATTCCCTGTCACAGGACAGACACATTTCTAGCATGGCTGAATGTTGTGTGTTTGTGTATGCGCTCTTGTTCAGTTACCCAGCTACCTACATTCCAGTGTTATCGGTTCACTCCGGTCGCTGGTCAGCAGGCAAGCATCTTATGGCCCAACGGGAATATATGCAGCAAACGTTCATCAACATAGATCCCCAGATAACTCCATAACCAAGTGTAAGGAGATCCCCAGATAACTCCATAACCAAGTGTAAGGAGATCCCCAGATAACTCCATAACCAAGTGTAAGGCATCATGTTTAAGTTGGACTCTTTTTTTGAGGAACGTGTCCCTTGTTTGCAGTAGAAAAGGGTTCGAGTCGTGAGAGGAAAACAGCAAGCAGATATTAAGTTCCGCTTTG
>OMLC01046637.1:0-10015 GCA_900302585.1 Regalecus glesne
GTTCCGCTTCCCAGCCTGGCTTTTCTCTGACTCTTATTTTCTGTTCCACAGTTAGGTCTGGTATGTTTGGCCAAATCAATTGCTACACTGCTGGGGCAATTGCGTCAAGGCTCAGCTGTGGTTTTCATACTTTTTTTACACAGTTATAAAAAAAGAGAATGCCACTGTTTTATAAACTGTGGTTCATTATAAGTACCACTCATATTAAACGGTGAGTCAAAATCTCGGGTGAAAGGCCATCTGGTGACATGGTGAGAGTGAGATAGCAATGAGGTAGCTAACCTTCATTGGTTAGTGTAGCTGGTTCAGGACCTCATTCTAACTAAAGAATGTAGAACTTGACCACAAGGAAAATGAATAAAAAAACCACACACCATTGTCTTTGATTGAAAATACTGTTATCAAAATAAGGTGTAGCTTTTTGGCCATTTGGGGCCTGCCAGACAGGAATTCTATAAGTGCTGAGTTCAACAGAGTATATTAAAACATCTTGGAGGGAGGATTAAGGCAGGATACCCTTCCTGATGCCCTGTGATGGGTTTGAACTCGCTGCCTCTAGCTTATTTGTTCCCTATACACGTACTTTACCAATGAGTGATGGTAGGCCCTTAATGCATATTAAAACATGAGATCATATAAAAACAGCTTCCTGTGTGACATATCAAACTACCCTTAAGGCCTCAGACTCCTAATTGTTCTGGCTGTGCAGCTGGTAATGATTATTCATATCTTACAATCAATTTCCTATGAAGTCTCCAAAGATCTTTCACAACATGATCCCTTGGTTGACACAAAAAAGAGGTGAATCTGTTCAGCTGGATCAGAAGTTTATTTCAGAAACGTTTCATCACTCACCAGGTGACTTCTTCAGTCTGAGCTGAAGGCAAACATCCCCCTCCTTATAAACAGTACATTGATGCCACACAACAATAGGTTGGTTTCACATGCAAGTTGGGTGATCAACTGCACATTCAGTGACAAAGGGCACCATTCACAGAGGATTGGGGAATGTTCGCGATCACGGCATTGTAAGACGCCGATAGGTGTACTCTCAGGCCACCGCCCCTATTCAAAGACGGTCGTTACCTCCTCAGATAAATGGCCTCCTTCACCCCCCTTTCAAACTCACCTGTTTGAGTGCCGAAACATTTCTGAATAAACTTCTTGTCCAGCTGAACAGATTCACCTCTTTTTGTGATTCCCTTACCTGGATTATTGAGCATGCATCAAGACATTTAGATCCCTTGGTTGGTTTTACCCATAACTGCATATCAGTGTATGTATTTGTTTATGTGTATTTGTACCACTTCAAGGAAGCAGGAATTCATTATGTAGGTGTACACATTTAGTTATGATAGTCTGTCTGTGTGTGTGTGTGTGTGTGTGTGTGTGTGTGTGTGCGTGCGTGTGTGCGTGCGTGTGTGTGTGTGTGTGTGTGTCCAGAGAGCATAAGGTGAAGGTTGGTGGTGAAAACTACATTGAAATAAAGAATGGACTCCTTTATAAGTCCTGCAAAGGGAAGTCTCTGCATTTTAACCCATCCTATTGTATAGGAGGAATGAGCTGCCATCATATGGCACACAGGGAACAGTTAGGAGTTTAGTGTCTTGTTCCAGGACACCTCAACATGCTTTCTGCAGGACCAAGGATCGATCCTGCAACCTTCCGATAGCCAGACGACCGCTCTACCCAATGAGCTATGCCCCCCATTGGTCAACCTGTTTCTCTCTGTGCTTTTTACACTTTTCCCACATTACCTATCCAAGGGGTAATTGTCATGAATAACATAAACCTTGCCGAGCTTACCGTGCTTCAGAAAAACTATCGCATTCAAAACAACCGGGTAAAAAACTATCTCATTTCTTTTTTTTTAAAGTTTTTGTTTGTTTGTTGGTTGGTGGAGCTTCTTACTTTTTCATTGAGGTTTTATTCAGCAGTGTTGCTAATCTGCTTCATGATGCTCTGTTTTATTCTATTCGCTAAAGGTTTTTGGGGGGTCTTTTACAAGCGTGCCATGAAAGAGGTCACATTGCTGGGATAATGATTTAAGGGCCAATCCAATGTGTGTGTGATTGCATGTGTCTGGGCACCAGTTGAGCACCATCTGCCCTCGTAGGTTCTCATGGAAACCATCACAGAATGTGTGGTAGGAAGAGTGCGCTTCACACACTACCTAACATGTATTCTCAACACACACATGCACACAGACACACACACACACACACACAGAGTTCCATTTTGATGCGTCACGATTACTCCCCATATTGTGGGGGTGTAGGCAGATTTAGATGGAACATAGGGGATTAAGTCCGAATGCCCTTCTTGATGCCCCATAGTGGGCTTGAGCCCATAACATCTGGCTAGTACTTCCTAAAACAACTCTTCCACAGCACTACCCCCAAACACACACACACATATCCTCTTTTTCTTATTTCTATCTCATTCACAAAAGTATCTCCAGACTTCCATATCACGGCATCAGAGGAACATTGATATGCTGCTACTGCTGAGAATCCTGATGTTCATCACTCTCCCTTCTCAGGGCCAACAGTCACCAATTATGTGTGCCTGACGCCTATTTTGTGCTTACATATGCACTGCAAGTGACCCAGTGCTCTGATCTCTCTGCAAAATAATGCATGTGTGATGTTGTAGATATGTGTATGTCACATAGAATGATGTCTTGATGCATGCTCAATAATCCAGGTAGGGAAATCACAAAAAGAGGTGAATCTGACGCGTATTTTCAAAACATCGCGTCTCGTTTGCTTTCAAACCCCTGAACACACTGCGGCAAAAGTTGGTCCACCCCAAGGATCGGGTCCCCCGGCACAAACAGAGTAACGTAGTGTACGCTGTTAAATGCCAGGAGGACTGCAGTGACTTGTACATCGGGGAGACCAAACATACGCTGGCTAAAAGGATGGCGCAGCATAGGAGAGCCAACACGTCAGGTCAGGACTGCGGTCTACACCCACCTACAGGCGAGTGGCCACTCATTCAAGATGATGATGTTCACATCCTTGATAGGGAGGAAAAATGGTTTGAAAGGGGGGTGAAGGAGGCCATGTATTTCAAGAGGGAACGACCGTCTTTGAATAGGGGTGGGGGCCTGAGAGTACATCTATCGGCGTCTTACAATGCCGTGATCGCAAATATTCCCCAATCCTCTGTGAATGGTGCTCATTGTCACTGAATGTTCAGTTGACCACCCAACTTGCATATGAAACCAGCCTATTGTTGTGTGGCATCAATGTACTGTTTATAAGGAGGGGGATGTTTGCCTTCAGCTCAGACTGAAGAAGTCACCTGGTGAGTGACGAAGCGTTTCTCAATAAACTTCTGATCCAGCTGAACAGATTCACCTCTTTTTGTGAGTGCATTCATTTGTTTGTTCATTCATTAGGGCACTACATTTAAGGAGATAGGGTCATCTAGGACTCGAAAGATTGGTGGTTCGATCCCTGGTTGCTTCAGAGAGCGTGTTGAAGTGTCAAAGAGCAAGACACTGAACCCCTAATTGTTTGAGACAATAGAGGAAAATTTGCCTGGTGGTTCAATCTGGTGTACTTTCATATGAAATGTTTGTCAATATGTACTGTCCTTATAAAGGAGATTATTATTTTTATTGACTACTGATCCATCCATCTATCCCTCCATCCATGTATCCATCCATCCATTGTCTATACCAGGGGTCTCCAGTATTTTCTCATCGGAGAGCTACTTTAAAAAAAATGAAAATAGCCGGGTACTACTCATGTTTTGTAACATTTATTCTCATAGCTTATTTCAACCCATTCAAACTGAATAAGCTTGCTTTACCAGAACATTTCCAAAATGTTGGATGGCATGGAAACACCTGGATAGCATTGATCACACTAGATAGGTTTTTATCTTTGCCTTGTAATTGTAGGTTCAGGTCATTCAATTTATTCAGTCACAACTGTTGGGAAAGCGAGATCATGTAGCCACTCTGCATCAGATAATAGGGTAGTATCCTACTCTCTCGTTTTCCATAAATGCCTTGATTTCACCCAGCAAGGAAAGAAAGTGCTATAGTATCTTACCCAACTTGGCCATCTGACTCTGTGGAGCATTCCTCCAGGAACAGCTTGAAGCTCTGATGTTGGTTAGCCTTTGCTGGAATGAAGTTGAAAATCTTAAGAACAGGTGCCATAACATGTTAAATTCCATAACGTTTGTGCATATAGTCTGTTGGTGAATGATGCAGGGATAGTTCAGAAACTTTGTAAAGTCTCAGTTTTCTTTGCAGTACACAATACATTTTGATTGACGGATCGTCATAGCATGGACTCCATCAGTTGTTACAGACACCAGCTTTTCAATAGGGATGCTTTATTTTCCACAAAGTCTTTCACTGCATTGATAATATGAACTCCCCTTATTGTGGTTTTCAGTCGAAGTAAGGTCAAAAACTCTTATTTATTTATTTTTTTCACAATGTTTTTATTGAGTTTCAAATTTCATATACACACACAACAAAGACATACATATTACATATTACAAGACAACAAAATAAATAAATACAAAAAATAAAAGATAAAAAATTCAAGCACTCAACACTATACATCCTCATTGTCATTGCACATATTGACCAGAAAGAAACTTCACAAGAGGCTCCCAAACTCTTTCAAACTCCGTTGCCCTCCCCCTCATCATATATGTCATCCTCTCCAGCATAACACAGGATGACATCTCCCTCACCCACAGATTAGTTGAAGGTATATTCATTTCTTTTTCCAAAATAAGGCTATCAACCTCCTGGCTTGCAAGAGGCCAAAATTGATTAAACTAGAATGCCTTGGGCTGACAATGAAGTCATCTGGATATATACCTAATACACATATTTTTGCTGGTTATGGAACCTTCTGTCCCACAATTTCAGATATTTTTTCAACAATTGCTTCCTAATACTTTTTCACATTCGGACAGTCCCAAACGCAGTGAAACCAAGTGCCCCTTCCCACAAGGCATTTAGAGCATGTATCTGGGACATTAGGAGACCAGCTGTTCAATTTGACTGGGGTAATATAGGTTCTCATTAGCCATTTATATTGCAATAGCTTCATTCTTGTGTTAATTGATTGTTTTTGTGCCCGTTCACATGCCAATTGCCAATCGTAAATGTCCTCTTTTATATCTAGTCTCCATGCTTCTAGCCTATCGATGGTGGATTCCTTTTCAAAAAGCATCAACGTTGAGAAAAATGAAGAAACTTAACCTCTTCCCTTTAAATTCTGAAGAGTATGATTTTCGAGGGGGATGGCATGGCTCAGTGGGTAGAGTGGTCGCCTGGCAATTGGAAGGTTGCGGGTTCGATCCCCGGTCCTGCAGAGAAGTGTGTCAAGGTGTCCTCGAGCAAGAGACCGTTCCCCTAACTGCTCTGCCCTGATAGACTGGTGACCTATACAGGGTGTACCCTGCCTCTCGCCCAATGAGAACGGAGATAGGCTCCAGTTCCCCCACAACCTGATTTTGGATAAGCGGTTGACAATGGATGGATGGATGGAGGATTTTCGAGTTACGACATTGTGGGTTCAGATATTATATTCTTATGTTTTGATGAGACGAAATTTTTCAGTTGCAAGTATTTAAAAAAATGTTTCTTAGGAATACTGTATATCTGACATATCTGATCAAAGGTAAGGAGTGTACCGTCCCTATATAAGTCCTTTATTTTTTGCACACCACTGTCTGCCCAGATTTTAAATCCACCATCCGCTCTTCCTGGCTAAAAGAAGGTATTACCCCATATGGGAGAAAATCAAGAAATGGGAGGAGTATCTCCAATATCATAATGTGCTTTGTACAAGATGTCAATGGTATTTTTGAGGAAGGGGTTTTTTGTTCTTTTTTTAGATTTGGGGTCTGCAGAATATAAAATATAAAATTAATGGGAGGTTTGGTACTGAAGTCTGCTCAATGTCAATCCAGGCAGGAGGAGTTTCGGATGAAAAGTAAGACATTGCAGAACTTAATTCTGCTGACCAAGGGAGGCACAGCAATCGCTGTCTCAATCTAGCTTTTCTATTGTTCCATACAAATTTCCCAAGCATACTATTAAGTTCATAAAGAAAGAATTTGGTAGTGGGAGGGCGATAGACTGAAAAAGATATAGAAATTTCGGCAAAATGCTCATTTTGATGATGTTAATGCGACCAACCCTTGATATGGGCATTGTCATCCATCAATTCAATTTTTCCTCCAGTTGGTTCAATAAGGGACTGTAGTTTGTTGAAACGATAGTTCTAAGATAGGTAGTTATTTTTATACCGAGATAAGTTAAGCCTTCCTTTGTGTTAGTAAATGGGGCTTTTATAACTGGATTCAATCTTTCTTCTTTGTTCAAAAATAATATTGAAGATTTTGAATTGCTGACAGTATAACCAGAGAGATGATCAAAGAGTTTGATTTGTTGCAGTAGGTTTGGGACACTAACAGAAAAAAATGTTAAATAAAGAATAATGTCATCAGCATATAACGAGATTCTGTGCTCATGTTCTCCCACTCGGATGCCCAACAGACTCATATGTGTTCTTATTGACATGGCCAGTGGTTCTATTGCTGGTATAAAAAACATTGGGGATAATGGACATCCCTGGTGAGTGGATCGTTCTAAAAGAAATGGCCTAAAAACCGAAATATTTGTTAATACATTGGCTATTGAGCTAGTATACCGAATATGAATTCATTTAAGAAAGTTGTTTCCAAAGCCAAATCTTGGTAAAACATTGAATAAATATGGCCATTCAATTCTATAAAATGCCTGCCGAGCATCCAATGAGAGTAGAGCTGGGTCCCGAGTATTGGAACCTGTGTGAATAATGTTAAGAACTCTTTTAATATTATGGAAACCTCCCCGTTTTTGAATGATGCCATTTTGATCACTATGAACCAAGTGCGGAACGTGAGGGTCCAATCTCCTTGCTAATGCTTTACAACATATTTTGTTGTCAACTCCAAGTAAACTCATTGGTCTAAATGAAGGACATTCTGCAGGAGTTACAAAAAGAAGTGAATCTGTTCAACTGGATCAGAAGTTTATTGAGAAACGTTTCGTCACTCACCAGGTGACTACTTCAGTCTGAGCTGAAGGCAAACATCCCCCTCCTTATAAACGGTACCTTGATGCCACACAACAATAGGCTGGTTCATATGCAAGTTGGGTGATCAACTGCACATTCAGTGGCAATGAGCACCATTCACAGAGGATTGGGGAATGTTTGGAATCACGGCATTGTAAGACGCCGATAGATGTACTCTCAAGCCATCACCTCTATTCAAAGACGGTCGTTCCCTCTTGACATAAATTGCCTCCATCACCCCCCTTTCAAACCATTGTCCACATACCTGAACCAGTAACTAGGTGGATTCCCTGGATATGGAGCCAGAGCCTTCCTCTCTACTTCCTCCATATACAAGTTGGCCACTACAGGAGCTACAGGGGAACCCATAGCACACCCATGCCTCTGCCTGTAGTATTGCCCCTGACACGTGAAGTACGTAAACTGAAGGCATAGTTTCAGCAGCAGACACACTTGGTCAGAGTTAAGGGTGGTCCTGTCTCTGAGGGAGAGGTCGTCCTGCAATTTCTCACGGACAACCTCAACTGCCTCATCCACAGAGGCACACGTGAAGAGAGACGTAACATCAAATGACACCATCGTTTCATCATCCGCCATGTTAATGTCCCTCACCTACTTGACAAAGTCCACAGTGTTATGAATATGACGATTGTCATTGCTTCCTACTAGTGGGTTTAAAACAGAAGCCAGAAACTTAGAGAGGTTACAGTTGACTGAGTTAATCATACAAACAATCGGTCTCAAGGGCACATCCTGTTTGTGTATTCTGGGTAAACCATACAGACTAGGTGTAGCTTCCCCTGGATACAGCCTATAGCACGGCAATTTGTCAATAGCCTTGTCCTGTTCTAACTGTTTAAGTCAATATATAACTTTTTTCTTGTAACTACAGCCTGGATCCTCTTTAAGGGGCTCATCTGTGACTCTGTCACTAAGCAGCGTCATTACCTTTTCATGGTAGTCCATCTGGTTTAACACCACGGTACATCTGCCCTTGTCGGCCGGGAGGATGATGATGTCCTCGTCCCTACTGAGAGTCAGGAGCGCCTTTCTCTCGTCTCTGCTGATGTTAGACGGCGGCACTTTGGCAGTGTTGAGACAGGCAGAGACCTTCATTCTCAGTTCCTCCGCTTCCTTTGTCCGTAAGTTTGTTATTTCGGATCGCTGATTCCGTGGCCTTGATGACTTCCACCACCGGAATTTGTCGCGGTGTAACTGAGAAATTCAGTCCCTTGCCCATGTTGTCTTTCTCCGCCCGGGTGAGCTCTCTGTCAGACAGGTTCCTCACCCATTGGTCTGCGTCGCCATCATTTAGCTGGTCTGTTCCGTGCTGTCCACCATTGAGGGCGTCCGTCGTCCGCCGATGGTTCTGGCGCGTAAAAAGTAAGTCGAACTTCTTTCTCTGCCTGACTTTGGACCTCTCGTGCTGCGCTAGACGAGCCTTCTCCGTGAAATCCATCACCCATTGTAGAGAAGTCGCATCTAACCGCGCTGTCAGTCTCTGGAGGACCTGCTCCTCTTTGGCTCTCAGCATGTCGATGGTGAAGTTGGTGTGTCTCACCCGCTCATTTAAATGAGCGGGTGAGACACACTATTGTCACTGAATGTGCAGTTGATCACCGAACTTGCATGTGAAACCAGCCTATTGTTTTGTGGCATAAAAAAAAGATTCCCTTATCAGTCCCGCAAGGGGAAATTTGTTCTCTGCATTTATAAGGAGGGGCATTTTTGCCTTCAGCTCAAACTGAAGAAGTCACCTGGTGAGTGACGAAACGTTTCTCAATAAACTTCTGATCCAGTTGAACAGATTCACCTCTTTTTGTGATTTCCCTACCTGGATTATTGAGCATGCATCAAGACATTCTGCTGGAGGTTTACCTGGCTTCAAAATAACTGTTATCATTGCCTGACTTAAAGAAGGTGGTAGAAAAGAGTGGAACTAGTAGTTTCCCCTCAAATGTATTGTAAAATTCAATTGGTAGGCCATCAGGCCCTGGGGCTTTACCACTATTAATAGCTTGGATAGTTTGTGTTTTCAAATCAATATCCAGATTTTGTTTTATGTCCTCGGCCAGTGTCACAATGTCATTAGGACTCTGTACCATCGGGCTGAGAACGTCCCCATTGATTCAGTGGCCAGGGAGGAAGTGAAGTCCCATATTAAACAGGTCCTGGTTAAGTATGGTTACCCTAACTGGGCATTTGTTAAATTCAGGAAGGGTCCCAGACAGAGCTCCAGCCAAGTGAAGGGAGAGGAGGAGCCAAAGCGTAGACCGGTAGTGATTCCGTATGTGGCGGGAGTGTCGGAACAGTTGAGACGCATGTTTTCAAAACTTCGCGTCTCAGTTGCTTTCAAACCCCTGCACACACTGCTGCAAAAGTTGGTCCACCCCAAGGATCGGGTCCCCCGGCACAAACAGAGTAACGTAGTGTACGCTGTTAAATGCCAGGAGGACTGCAGTGACTTGTACAACGGGGAGACCAAACAGACGCTGGCTAAAAGGATGGCACAGCATAGGAGAGCCAACACGTCAGGTCAGGACTCTGCGGTCTACACCCACCTACAAGCGAGTGGCCACTCATTCAAGGATGATGATGTTCACATCCTTCATGGGGAGGAACGCTGGTTTGAAAGGGGGGTGAAGGAGGCCATGTATGTGAAGAGGGAACGACCCTCTTTGAATAGGGGTGGTGGCCTGAGAGTACATCTGTTGGCGTCTTACAATGCCGTGATCGCAAATATTCCCCAATCCTTTGTGAATGGTGCCCATTGCCCCTGAATGTGCAGTTTATCACCCAACTTGCATATTAACCCAGACTATTGTTATGTCGACGTACTTTTTATAAGGGCGGGAATGCTTGCACTCAGCTCAGACTGAGGAAGTCACCTGTTTGAGTGGTGAAACGTT
>OMLC01046638.1:0-21966 GCA_900302585.1 Regalecus glesne
TCTATATATATATAACTATATATATAGTTATATGTATAACTATATATATATAACTATATATATATATAACTATATATAACTATATATATAGTTATATATATATTGGTTATGGGAGATTACTTTTGCTCGTCGTTGCTCGATTTAGCTTCGTATAAAGCTTGCACTGTCATCACGCCGAATCATTGGGCAGTCTTTGGGGGCTAAATTCGTCCAAAATTGCACTTTTGATGCGGTTTTGCTTCGCAGAGAAAGGCGGAGGCCGCTTCTGGGTGAATTGTGAGGTTGGCCCATGGTTCAGTTGGTGGAAACTGGTCAAGAATGGGTGCCTGAATACGTGGCCTGTGTGTTGGCCTCTTGTTTTAGAGCGTCACATAGCACCGCCCGTCAAGGGAATATTATGTTTGTGAAAGATGTGCTG
The DNA here is from genome assembly GCA_900302585.1 of Regalecus glesne. Lineage (NCBI taxonomy): Eukaryota > Metazoa > Chordata > Actinopteri > Lampriformes > Regalecidae > Regalecus > Regalecus glesne. The sequence continues at coordinate 419 of OMLC01046638.1, forward strand.
TTATTTTCCTAACTTGATTTTGTTCGGTATGTTTTTGCTGTGCTATTAGGAGGTGGCTGGTCATTGTATAAGTGTACATTGTTGCTATAAGCAGCTAGCATGAAACGCATTTCCTGAATGTACACATAGCACAGGGCGCCATTCTATTGTGTTGTCTCTCTCTCTCACCGTGCGGCAGTTGGAATACTATCTCAGCATAAATATAGGTTAACCACATTGAGATACGTCCAAGCATCTAATTCAGTATTTTGTAAAATGTGGTGATACTCATTTAATTTTTAAAAAATCCTGCATTTCAAAAGGAACTATTTTAATTTTGAGGCCCGGTTGCACAACGGACTTAAACATGATGCACCAGCAGGCTACATCGGTGTTAGATGGTGTGGGGGGTCATACGGCTCCGGGTAGCTGGGGGACATCTTAGTCGGTGCACATGAGGATAATATTGTACAGAGAATAGTTAAATTTTACTCTACGCAACTGTAGAAATAGGGGGAAAAACAATTTGATTACTCCTTGTAATAATACCACGTAATAACGCTTCATGAACACTGTCGATAACACAAGTGGCACTATTGCTGTATGAAAATAGTCTACGTAAAAGTGAGTCCTTTAATAGTTCCCTGAGCCGTTACACAAGGGAGCGCAGCCTATATTCAACAGTTGATTGTTTTCGTCAACTCCATCATCCTATCCGCCCTCCCTCCCTGATTGGCCGACACTGAAGGCAGGGCGTTATAAATCCTCTCAAGGTAATCTGTTCCCCTCCTTTTACTGGGAGCGCCGTCTGCTTTTGGTAGGTGAATTGATTTTTACCGTGTCGTTGAAGCTGATCAAGTTGCACCCTTCTTAAATCACATGCTGTGCTGCATCCGTTTACCTCAAACTCCGCTTTATCCGATTCGGCTTCGCTATAACAAGGCTGGTAATAATCAAAGCATCAAACCCATGGTAGACACTCGTATTTTTTGGAGATTTGTGTGTGTGTGTGTGAAATCTCGCCTTTTAGCCACATTTCAGCTGAAAGAGTTACCATATAAGAGAGAACACGTATTGAATCGCTTATGTCACGTCTGCTTCCTGGCGCCCCCTGCGCTGCTGCGCCCACATTTTGTGATACGCCTCGAAACGTGGCACTGAAATAGGCTCGCCAGTCAGCCAGTCGGTTAATTTGTACCAAGATTGAGGTGTTTCTTAAACAATAAAATGGAGCCAAAGCTCGATTTGTTGTATTTGAACCACAAAGAACTCTCCAGGGATTCATGTTAATCAATTACTCAAACGTATCTTTTTAGTGCATTCTATGACGCATCAATTTCTGTTTTTGTCTACAGTAAACAGCATGCCTGTCATTAGAGCCCTCAGCAAGATTGCCAAGCAGACCCTCCTGACCACCCCACCAGGATGTGGTTGCCAGCCCCTCATGGTGGCTGTACGAAACATCAGCTTCTCCCCTCGACAGGTGACATCCGATGCCAGTTTTCATTCCGTGTCCTTCTCAGAGACAGACCATCCAAAAGTGCTCATCACAGGTAAGCCCCATATCTGTGTTGAGAGACAAAACTTGTCTTTTGCATTACGATGAACATCTTAAAAAAGGGCTAACCTCAAGCTTGTGCTATACATTCATACACATTCAAAAGGAAGACTTATTGTATAGGGAAACATTGTACAGATGCACTGTAGTGCATCCAAATAAGTTCCACAGAAATGCATTGCTCGCTTGATATAAAATGTGGGTGGAAAATTGTTATAGCACTTTAGTTGAGAATAAACTGTAGGCGGCCAGCTTTGACCCTTTCTCTTATTCCCCACTCTCTCTTGACATTATCTCAGTCTCCATAGCAACAATGGCAAATTATTTTATGCTGATAATCTAAAGTTAGGAATATCCTGTTTGATGACATCTATTTTCCATTTCTCTGTTTCTCGATTGCTTCCTCTAATGCAGGTGGCCTTGGACAGCTGGGAGTGGGGCTTGCTAAATTGCTGAGGTAAGATTTTTTTTTCTGTAAGATCAAGCACATGTGTTCAACTTCTCCCAAGTTGTACTTTTAGCACAACTCATACTTATGTTATTATATTAGCCTCACTGTAAAACACTATGGTTTGGGTGGGGTGTTGTAATATATTCACGTCAGGTGTTTTAACTTGATTTTCCTGTGGCACAGGAAGAGGTTTGGAAAAAATAATGTCATTCTGTCCGACATCAGAAAGCCTCCGAGCCATGTCTTCCACAGTGGTGAGTGAAATCCCCTTTACTTAAAACCCATTTAGGTCACCGGTGTCATTGATAGATGGATGTGTTGTAGAATTGCTGTACCATGCACATCAACCTGCTGATCACACAAGAGGGAAATTCTGAAACAGTGCAGTTTTTTTGTCATTTCTTTTTTCTTTTCTTTTTTTCATTGTTATTGACTCATAGTGGTCTACTAAAGCAGAACCCTTTATTTGACAATAATGAAATGGGATGATTTGTTAATGTGTTACAAATGTACCACAGCAGTTTGCTCCACAACCAAATGTTGCCAAATACGACAAAGAAAGATCTGGTAAAGAAACCTGACTGAAACCTGTCCAGTTATGAGTATTGATTCTCCTTTTGACGCACACTGTAGAGATAATTAAGTGGACTTCAAGAGGTGAATTATTTCGGCATAAACAAGGTCACTCTCTAAAATCATTGTTATTATATGGTGATTGGTCTGTGAATAGCCAATAGTGAGCTGTCTAAAGAAGTGATGTTTAAGAATGTTAGGAATGTTACTCCCTTCATTGTAAGCTGTGAGAAAACTAGCTTGAAGTAGTTTTCACAGGCAAATGCTTTATACTCCTGAGTATTTAATAGCAGAGGGGACAACCGGTTAATATGTGCAACAGGATGGTCAAATAGTAGTTGATACACATGCAGTTTATTTTCATGAAGTAAGTTTTTATTTTATATAAATATATATATAAACGTCTGCACAGACACAGTGTTAAAATATAGTGTGAAGATTGGTCCAGTTTCAATAAACCACTAAATAAGACATATTATGAGATTTTTTTTCATGTATGAATAGTGCTCAAATGTCTCTTATCACCCCCAGGGCCCTTCATTTACTCAGACATCTTGGATTACAAGAACCTACGTGAAATAGTGGTAAACAACCGCATCACCTGGCTTGTTCATTATAGTGCTCTGCTTAGTGCTGTTGGTGAGGCTAATGTTCCTCTGGCACGGGCTGTCAACATCACAGGTGAGTGAACTTATCATTTTGAATTATGAAACTTTCTTTGGATCTAAGGTTTCAATCTAAGAAAAAAATGTATTAGAACAACATCAACTTTTACTTAAATACTGTGAAAATGCAGAGTCTTTATGGCAGTGTCTGTTCCTTAGGGCTTCACAACATTCTGGACATTGCTGCAGAACATGGTTTGCGTCTATTTGTCCCAAGCACCATTGGCGCCTTTGGTCCCACTTCTCCTCGCAACCCTACACCAGATCTCTGTGTGCAGAGACCCCGCACCATCTATGGGGTATCCAAAGTTCATGCTGAGCTGATGGGCGAGGTGAGACCTCTAGACCCCCTTCCCCCCCAGAAAATCAAGCACACACACACACACTGACAGTTAATCATGGAGTGACAATTTAGAAAATGTGTGGTGGGCCTTTTGGGTTCACTGTATGGACTGATTTGTTCCATTAATATACAATTGGGGTATGTAATACTTCATGAATGATCAAATTTCCTCTCATTTTCTCCAGTACTACCACCATCGCTATGGCCTAGACTTCCGCTGTCTCCGCTACCCAGGGATAATCTCTGCTGACTCCCAGCCTGGAGGCGGCACGACAGGTGAGAGTGATAAAATCCCAACACATGGGGCCAAATTGGACCTCTGCCAGGTTCTCTAGTTATCATTAATGCGTCTATTTGTGTTCCCATGCTGTTGTGTCACAAGTTCATTATGCAACAGTTATACTGGTGACTTGTTCTGGAGTGTTGGTATGTTCAGGCCACCTGATAATGTCTCACTTCTGGAAAAAAACATCGATATTTTCACCCCCCCTTAAAAGTCAGCATTCGCCACCTCAGCTGATACCTCTGCATACATATAGTCTATTCACAGAAAATTCATTGCAGATTTTAATTGGTTTTAAAGTAGATGCAAAAGTTTTTGCTGTGTAGAATGTCATTGCATTTTTCTCTCTCAGCCAAAGCTAGCTAGAAGTCTCAAATTATCTGCATGTACAAGTAGGTGCAAGCACGTCTTTTGCCTCTCTCTTCTAGACTATGCTGTCCAGATTTTCCACGATGCCATTAAAACAGGCAAGTTTGAGTGTAACCTGAAGCCAGACACACAACTGCCAATGATGTACATTGATGACTGCCTACGTGCCACCCTGGAGGTTATGGAGGCTCCTACGGACACACTGACCATGAGGACCTACAACATCAATGCCATGAGCTTCACTCCTGAAGAACTTGCCCAGGAGGTCCAGAAGCAGCTGCCTGACCTCGAGGTCACATACGACATTGACACTGTTCGGCAGGCCATTGGTAAATGCATCTAGTAATCCTTTTTGGTGGATCAGCCATTTAAAGAAAAAGACTGTCACCTGCACCACAAATCAATATGAGAAATTATTTTATTACTATATCCACTAAGGATTTAGGTTGGTGTTATGGTAGAAGTACAAGAAAAATACAAGCCTAAATAAAATAAGTATGCAATAAATTAAAATAAATCAGCTTTAGTACAAAGTGTTGGTCCTATTCTTGCTAGTGCTGAATTCTGTCTTATCTCTTTATTTCTCTTCAGCCGACAGCTGGCCAATGAACTTTGATGACGCCAATGCACGAAACGACTGGGGTTGGAAGCATGACTATGACCTCCCAGAGCTTGTCCAGACCATGCTCAATTTCATTGGCTCAGAAACACGTATTGCTCATGCCAACTGAGTGGGCAACGCCTCTCTGGGAGTATTGTATGTACATATTGTAAAGACTAGTCAAAGAGAATTGAGAAACCTGGCCAATGCATAGACTCTATCTCTCTCTCCCTCTCTCTCTCTCTCTCTCTCTCTCTCCCCCCTCTCTCTCTCTCTTTGTGGTGTAATTCAGTTGGGCTCTGTTTTACCTGGCACCAGGCTGCCATGTCTGCAGAATGTAAAGGTCATGCTACTGGTCAAAGAAGAAAACCCATTGACCCCTTCTATCTACCCCTCCTCTCTCCCTCTTTTGCTACCACATTTCTGCTTAGAGATTTCTTATTCTTAGCATAAGGCTTTCAGAAATATTGTGGGTGTTAACAGAGCCCCTGAAAACTTGATGAATGAAATGAAAAATGACCTGCATGGCTGACTTATACTCTCATAACACTGTAATGTTTTCTAGACAAAAATCAAGCAAATTCAATAAGAGTGTAGCATCAGTCATTTGTTCATGGGTGCTTGACCCCTCTGTCTTTGGGAAGGAAATGTGAGGGTTTTTTTTATTTTCTATTTATTAATTTGCAGGGAAGATCTGAGTGTTGAGGTATTCAGGGCAAAAAACTGTTCAAGGCCAAAGTCAACAGAGGAATTTTAAATTGAGAGGGTTACAAAATGATATTCAAAAGGTATCCTTCGGTGCACTTTAGAGATATTTAAGTCACAAACAAAATGTCAAATCGCTTGAGGGGAGCGATATCTGACCATACCTGCATTTAGGGCAATGTGGAGCAACTCATTTTTATGATGAGGTATAACTTTTTATTTTGTTTCTTCTTTATATTCCACTTATTTTGCATTCTCTTATTTATTCTGACTGCTGGTTAACGTTAGGAATCATGTTGAGTAAGGTGTTTCTTTGCATTTGTGTACAAGTGCTCCAGTCCACTTCTGGAAAATGAAGTGTGGATTTTTTGGCCAATGGTCCCTTTATCCATCATTTTAAGTAAATGTTTTTTCTCATCAACTCATTGGGGTTACTTTATAACAAAGAGGGAATCGTGACATTGCGTGCTGCATCCACGTTGCCACATTTTGTGGTTCTTTGTCTTTTTTCTTATTCTCCATCATTCTGTAAGAGGCATTCATTGCTTTCTATGTGCAAGTCTTAGCTAAGTTTATTCTTAGATTGGAATAGTATTCTCTATCATTAAAACCTCCTTTTTTTCAAAGAACCAGAGTCCCTGGTGCCTGTTTTACAAAAAAAACGTGGAACATAAACTGAATCCTCTCAGTCAGTACCGATGTTTCTTGGCTCCAATTTTATTTGAACACCACATGGGTCAACACTCAGTTCTTCAATTCAACCAACTAAAGCAAAAAGTTATCTCTGTCAATATGTCTCTGTCAAGCTGAGATATTTGCATGCTGAAGCGACTGAGATGATTACCACAGCTGCAAAGCTGTTGTGTATTAGAATTTTAGCCACAGTTTGGTTGGGATCACCTAAAATAACAAGCTGCCATCATGACAGCATAGTTTCTTCTGTCCCCACTAAGACTTTTGCATATGATATTGCAGAGGAATGAGGTGTTTAATTTACATATATATATATATGTGTGTGTGTGTGCGTGTGTGTGTGTATATGTATATATCAAACAAGTACAGCAAGTCATGGGGCTAATTAGCTGAATATTTGAATTATGTTGCAACAAGAGTAAAGCTGTTCTCTGGCTTTTCTCAACCTGAAATTCACGTCAGCAGATGTGAATTGGGAAACAATGTATACATAATATGGAGAATCAGAAGTGTCTAAATGTCCATGATCCAAAACCATGTGAAAAGTGATGTTTACCTACCTGACAGCTAAAACCAGCAGTAGCTACAGGAACAAATCAGTGTATTGAAACCTCGGAGGGTCAGGTTAGACTGCTGTGCTCTCAGAATTTCAATGAATCATTCAAAAAAAACAAAGATGGCACCAGAAGATTTCACTTGGGCTTTATCTTGTGCATTGCAGTCACACACAGAAATTCGATACACCATAAATAACCTTTTCATGTCGAAGTCACCAGGGGGAGCCTTCAAAGGTCAGGAGACGTGTCATGGCGTCCACCAGACTTGGCAAGCATGTGTCAAAGAAATACCGTCGTCAAGCTTTACGTTCATTGTTTTTCCTGGTTCCTGCTGCATCTTAGCACGAGGCAAACCTCTTTATGTAATACAGGGAGATCTCTGCAACATGAGAGCTGCAGGTGATATTTGTAAGGGTATCATGATGCAAACTCTCTGCATCTCTGAAAGAGCAGGTTCAACGGGAGACACCCGTTTCACACAACTTGGAAGGGCATCGAATGCAGTAAATGTAAAAATAAACCTCCTTAATAGAATGCAATGTTCCCTGACATTCACTTCCTCCATCCTCTCCATTTTCCTCTCATCCATAGATGTAAAAATGTACACGAGTTAAGCCTTTGCTGCAAATGGACTATTGGTGAGTGTGTGTCTATAAAAATCCCATTCATTTGAATATTTGATACACAAACTCCAGCATTGTGAAGAAAGACTGACTGACAGAATGAGATCTTAAACTGTGACACCGATGCTAGCAAAAAAATAAAATCTGGCGAAATACCATCAGCTGCATTTCTGCGATATGTGTGCATCAGTAATTACTGCCCCCGCAGCCTTCCTCTACCTAGGTGACCTTGGTTTGTTGTGTTCTGCAAAGCCAGCTAGGAGACAGAAAGTAGGGAGACGGGCAGCGTCTTCTCCCTCGTTCAGCTGGAGACGATTTCGCTCAGATGAGGATGAACCAGGATTCGTAGGTAAAGCTTGAATGCGGTGGAATTTTAGCTTGGTGATCAAATGTTGCGCAACTCCCGGCGAATCAGTGAGACATCCAAAATCCAGCACCATCTGGATCAAATGCTTTAGCGTGAAATAGAAAAGTTACATGGAGAGATGCCACCATGGGGGCAGCATAGGTCAGGAGGTAGGGCAAGTTGTCTAGTATTTGGGGGAAATTGATGGTTTGATCCCTGGTTCCTTCAGGAAGTGTGTTGAAATGCCCTTGAGCAAGACCCTGAACCCCTGATTGCTAGGGGCAACAAAGGGAAATGAACCTGGTAAGTAAATCTGGCATATTTGCATTCTATATGTTTATTAATATGCACTGTCCCTTTAAAGGAGCTTATTATTATTATTATTCATTATGTTCCTGTTTATAGATTATGATAATTAAGAAATAAAATAAAAACTTTGTGACCAATCACTTGAACTATCCCACCTAACATAGTCTACTGTGTATGATCATGTTGGTGAATACTGGGATGCATTTTCCGAGCCTACATAAGACCCTTTCATATTGAGGAGAGGGCATCTTTCCCAACTTTCCAACACTTGGCAGTCAATGAAAACGCATGTTGTTGACTTTCAGGAGCTTGGTGGAAACAAGTCACAACGGTTTGAGAAGGAATCTACAAGCATCTCTGAGAATGTTTCATGGAAGTAAGGTCGTATTATGGAAATTGGATTTAACTGATGCATTAGTTCAAACATCTCTGGCATAAAATAAACACTTGGAAAAAAGTCTATATGCTAAACACACACACACACATATATATATAAACACATATTATAGAGGGTCTATTTTACACGTCCCCGTGTTGTGGGGGTGGTCATGGATTTAGATGGAGCTTGGGGGGCCTTCCTGAAGTCAGAAAGCTTTTCCATCCAAAGCTGTTCTCTCTCTCTCTCTCTCTCTCTCTCTCTCTCTCTCTCTCTCTCTCTGTGTGTGTTTGTATTTGAACCAGACATCAACATCAGGTAAATACTGCCAATGAAGAGGCAGAAGGAGGAGTTTGGGGAGTGGAGTAAGGACAAATCCGACCCACCTCCACGTCCTTTGACTGGGTAGGAAAAACCCTGACTGTTATGTAACAAGTCCCCTTGTGTGTGTGCACGCCTGTCTGTCACTGACCAATCAGAGTGCTTGCCAGCCTCCCCCCCCACCCAAGCCCCCGGGGCCCCACTGTTGCCCGTCATGTAATAAGATTCACCGGCAGAGCGCAGGACAGGGGAGTGGGGGGCTGCTGTTTAGACGGAGAGAGCCAGGGTTGGATAAGTTTGGACAAAAACAAGACTGGGGAGGGGCCCGGGTGGCTCCGATGGTGATATTTAGATGCAGAGGGTGGGCCTTGGAAAAAAACCATAACACCCTGTGTCCCAGCTGTTATTGGAAGGAAGCCTGTTGCTATGGTAACACAAGCTGACCCTACCACGGCCACCCCCCCTATCTCCCACCCACAGATAGGTGAAAGTCAATACGTCACTTGGCTCCCGCTAATCAGAATCAAAACAGTGAAATCTTCTGGCTTTTCTGAGCCCCTGGCCTTCCCATGGCTGCTCACACTGACTCAAAAGTCACTTCAAGATTCAAGAACTTCATTGTCGTGGTGTCAGCAGGAGATTGTGGATTCAGAGAATAAGAAGACAGAAGAGATGGGGACTATGACACATCAGCAATGAAAAAGTACAGTGTAAAGAAACCCCAAAAAAAACATAGCCGACATGAAGTGCGGTTGGCAATAAAGATACAATTCAATGGAACATGTAAAGTGTACAAACATAATCCAGGAAGGATGTGGTGGACAGATGGAGTTGCTTAAAGTCACATATTGCAAATGATGCACATAACCGATGAGGGTGGTATCTTAGTTTCATCAGACTGAGGAGATATCTGAGCTCCTGAGGACCATGCTTTTGGAAATAAGCTGTTTATTATTATTAATAATAATAATTATTATTATAATTATAATTATAATAATAATCCCTGCAGCCTGGATAAGCAGTCGATGATGGCTAGATGGATTATTAGTTATCAATGATCCTAATGAGAGGACACATTTGGCCTTTTGCTAAGTAGCCATAACTCCCTTTTATGGTTGATAAATCTTCCCCAAAACCATGTATGAATTACATTGAATTATTCATGGTGAGCTATGGGTGAGCAATGACATGAAGCTTGCCCTCAAAAAGTGTGCGTATACCAATGGTTCTGCACATGTTATTGCAGCTTGACTTCTGTGTAAGGTACATATGTGGGTGAGCTGCGCAGGGTGTAATGCCTTCCATTCTGGTACATGCTGTACAGTCAGGGCACACGTGGGGAAACGGGGGAGGTGAGGATGGCTGAGGGATGATGATTGAACAACGTATACTATTGGCTCAGCTCTCCCACGCCGTATCAGCATCTTAAAGCCATGTAGATTAAATGCTCATTGGAAGATATTGTATCTACGTGGCCTTTCTGATGCTGGGATCGAGTGCAATAGCGCCATTCTGCAAATGTAAAAATCATTGTGCGAGAATTTATTTTTTTTAAAGGAATGTGAAAAAATGAGGTTGGAGGAGGTTGGGGACAGGATGTGTGCAGCTATTAAAGAGAGCTCTTTTGAGCCAGGATAAAATGTACAAAAGTATGTATCTCCAAGTAGCTCAACAGGTGAGACAAAATCAATTTAGGTCTAATATAGTACATAAGAAATTAGTTTAAAAATCAGGTTTTTCAGCTTTTTAAAGGTACGTCACCTTGGATTTTTTTCAATTCCCTTAATGTGTCTTGAGGATTTGTCATCTTGAGCCGTCAGTGCTGTGTCCCAAACCCGTCCTGGGCTTTCCACACTGTTACACAATCAGATTAATCCCTGTCTTGAGCTGCAACCTATCTATATCCACAGATCCAGAATCAGATTCACCCTTCACACATTCTGACCATGTCCATTAGGGTCACAGATACTGACAAGGCTGTCGGACTCTGGGACAGGGAATTAAGCCTCATTCTTCCTAATCCCAGGACAAAGCAGTGTAAATGCAACATGACTCTGGGCCAGACAGGATCAGGGTTGTTTTTTTTTTAACTGTCTTATCATTTTCCTCTTTTACTTAATACTTACTTGGGGTGAATTCAAGAATTCAATGACTGTGAGCTACTTGTATTTGGGGGCAGATGAAGGGAAACTTATCAAGATTCAAAATTCCAGAACTTCATTACCAGTGTCCAAGCACACGAAACTGAAATTGTGTCAGCCTCAAACAGTGCATACAGAGAACAAAAAGTCAGAGATAAGAAATGTGAAATATCAGCAATGAAAAAGTACAAGAGTCTAAGTAATAAGGATAAAATATAACCAAAAGTATAACCCAAAAAATGTAGCCTCGTGGCTAAGATCAAGTGTAGTGTGAAGGCAGAAAAGATAGGGCAGACAGATAAATTGGCCTAAAGTCACGCATGAGTAAATATTGAAAACGTGCCAGGTGGTCAAGCAGTTTGCTGAGGTGCTGTATGTGGTGCATCGATAAAAGTTGACAAATAGCTTTTGGGGGAATTTTTCTCTCCTTAGCCTCCTTAGAACAGAAAGAAAGCCAAGTGACTTGACTGATCGATCACATTGTAACAAGTTATTTACATTGACTTTCGGTTTGTAGAAGTCGCTCCATTGTAAAGACCATGCGGATTCACATCGTTCACACTCAGTAGCGCAGAGTGAATACATCGTGGTGTTTAAAACAGAGCTGGCAGAAGTGGAGGTAGGAATGATGCCATCTTGGAAAAGAGCCTGAGAAGCTACTGAGATAAGGATCGTTGGGTATGTTCTTATTAAACACACGCCTTCAATCTTGTTATAAAGAACTTGAGTTTGGCTTCATTTCACTTCGTCAACTCAGGTCACATAGTGTGGGAATAAAATGTAGAGCAATGAAATAACACATGGATTAGATATGTGTTGTTTCATATGAGATAACGTGAAATAGGCCAATGGAAAAGCAGAAGCTGAGTAAAGTGAGCAATGGGAAAATATGACATCTCCCTGCAAGTCCCCCTCCTCTTATGGGGTTAAATTGAGAATCAAGACGGAAGGGAGGGGCATCTATGTGAGGATTCTGTTTGTGGACTAAAGCTCAGTGATCATCACCGTAGTGCCCTCCAAGCTCATCAATAAGCTCAACAGGGCTGTGCAGAGACCTTTTGAGGGGCAGGGGCCCAAGATTATAAAGAGGGGCACATGGAACAAAATGTGTTAACATATGTAAACTGTATTTAAATATTGAATTACAGCAACCCTTATCCAAACAAAATGATCATTAAACACAATCATTTTGAAATGTTCATGTGAAAAATGTATTTTATATTGAAAATTTAAATGGTCGCTCAAAGGGACACTTTGGGTATTTAGGGCAGTAGCCTCCGTAGCTCCCCTTTCTGCATGGGCCTGAAGCTCGAGGATCTGGGCCTGAATACAGCAATATGTAACTGGATCCTGGACTTTCTGATGTACCACCTCCAAGCAGTGAAAATAGATAATTGCACCTCTTCTCCACTGACCCTCACTGTGGGAGTTCCACAGGGCGATGTCCTAGGGCCTCTTTTGCAAGACAAGACGTGGTTCAGCAGGTAGAGCGCACACCTGGGAGTCAGGTTTTACGGGTTCATATCCCAATCTGTAGCTCAGTAAATGTGAAGCATTCATTGCAAAGCGCTTCGAGCGGTTCTTAGACTAGAAAAGTACTACATAAGGGGCGCCATAGCTCAGTGGGTAGAGCAGTCGTCTGGCAATCGGAAGGTTATAGGATCGATCCCCGGTACTGTACACAACATGTCGAGGTGTCCTTGAGCAAGACACTGAACCCTTAACTGCTCACTTGATGTACGTCTGTCTGGATAAGAGCATCTGCTAAATGCTTATAATGTAATATAAGATCAAGTCAATCGACCATTTACATGGGCTAACTACACCACCACTGTTGTTAAAAAAGCCCGGACCTTAGGCCCCGAATCCTCAGGGCCTTCTACCAGAGCACTATAGAGAGCCTGCTGACATGATAGCCTGTTCTCCCTGCGGCCCCCAAGGAGGAGATACAGATCTTTCAAAACACACACCAGCAGACTGAGGAACAGCTTCTTTCCTCAAGCCATGGCCTAATAGTGCGCTCGTACAACTTCAGTCAAAATAAGCATCTTAAATCTCAATCGAATATTCACATTTTAGATTATGTTACATAAACGTCACCACAGCTGAATAAAGTTCTTTCGTATCTTTCACCGCATACCTTTTCTCACAGTCTTCACAATAGAAATGTTTTTTGTTCTTTTAGATACACTATGGTACTGCCTAACAACCCAAGGTTATCCAATTTAGTTCAGTAACCCTAGATTTACACAGTGTGGGGGGGTTTCAAGCGTGAATTTGTTTTCCTAACAGGAAATCTCCCAAAGATCTTTATTGACTTTGACGTTGCCTATGCAAAAGAAAAGGGTTTTGTAAATATTGACAGTATAGTGACTCGTAGTAACCTGCCGTTTGTTTCCTGGTAGTGCTGGTACATGTTCTTAAAATCCCCTTTGTTAAGCTTGCTTGGTTCAAGGAACGATTTATCAGCTTTTAGCATCAGCATTTATGAGCTTCAGTGTAAGAATCCTTATGCACTACAAAGGATATCTGAAAAAGGAAAGCCTCTGTAAATTACCTTTACATTCCATTACAAATTAATATTCTATGTCATGTTTAGGATGTGTGTGGGGGTCATGTGTCGCTTGATGCACCCCTCTTGAGAGTAACAATTGGTTTTGTATGGACCATGATGTTGGAATTCAAATTCTAATTTACTATTAAAGTTTATGCGCCCTCCTCTGTCCGAAGATATCCATTACAGTCGCTCCTAGCCGTGTGCAATTCCAGATAAAACAACCGAATAACAATTAAAATAAACATGATCACCTCAGTAATTTCACAAAAATTGAAGTTAATATAAGCTTTCAGATTTCAGGAGTATTTTTGAAAATGATTGATAATATGAATAATAAAATAAAAGATTTTTAAAAACTGGCGCATTCTGAAATTCACAGGCATTTCTCTACGACACCTACGCGACTTCCACCAAGGTGATTAAAGACCTAAAGATGTCCATGCTGGCAGAACGTAAGTACTTTGCCTTTAGTTTTACGTTGTATTTTTACATTTCTAAAACATTTTTGTTACATTTTATTCCTTTAATACGTTCTTAATAAGCTCAAGCCATCCGCTTTCAATAGAGTTTTTAAAATACCTATCTGAGTTTTGAATTGGGTTTATGCACCTAGTTAGCTTTAGCGTTAGCTTTCGCCGTTGGCTCTGGTAAAAAGCATATGCTGCTCCCTGTGTGTTTGTCTTCGTCGTACCCAAGTTATCATTTTCTTTAAATAACTTTGATTGACTATAACAAAAAATAATGGCCGTGACCTACTTCCCAGGCATAAGCTTGTTTGCAGGTGTAAGCAGTGCTGTTTCGGGTTGGAGTAGGATCATTAGTCCATTTCAATTAGGAAATGTCAAAATAACCTTTTACATAACGATACCAGACAACTTTTGAATTTGATGGCGTTCACACATTAGTTTTATGTATCTACTCTTTCTGTGTTTAATCTATAACGGCGCATTCTACCTCGCTGGTACATTACTTCGCTGTGTCTACATGGATTATGTTACTTTTGTATATTTTGGGGTATTCGACTACTACTGCATTTCTGTCTGTCCTGGAAGAGAGATCTCCCCTCTGTTGCTCTTCCTCGTGTCTCCCATTTTTTCCCGAATAGGTTTTTCTTGTGGAGTTTCTCCCTCATTCATGTCCATGGTCCACAGATATATTATGTCGTATGTTGTGTATTATACTGATGGAAAAGCCCTTTGAGACTGCCTTGTGATTACTATGAATATAAAGCCGACTTAATAGTTGACAGCTGTCAGTGTGCAGTAGTAGACATGGGGTCTCAATCATATGAGACACTGTAATTAAGGGGGGAATGTGCTGTTTGAGTTCGAATTAAACTGTTTTTTCTTGATTTGCACCCTGTAGCCCGAAGGAAGACAAAATGGTCTGTGGACCCCAGGAACAGTACCTGGAGTAGTGATGACTCCAAGTTTGGCCAGAAGATGCTCGAGCGTATGGGCTGGTCCAAGGGCAAGGTATGTATTGTGAGCAGCATTTGGGTTTCTTCTTGCGTCTATAGATTCTTTGTTGTATTTTGAAAGTCTATGCATTTCTCTCAAACTCAAACATCACTGTAATGAATTCAAGAAGTAATTTTAGCCTCTATGCAATTTACAGCAACTGCTAATCTACATGGACTGTGTTTTCTTATGTTATTTGCTTCACTCAATATGCTTTAGAAAATGAGCGTTGGATTCATTTTGGGTCTCATGTTACCCGATAGGGGTAGTGTGTATGCTTCAATAAACTTTTGTCAATACTAATTGATTGTCATTTTCAACAATGATTTGATCCTGGTGTTCCAGTGTCATTTAATGCACTCACTCTAGATCCCCGTAGGTAAATGCCCTAACTGTTCCCATATATGCCACAGACTTTTTTTTTTGCATTTCAAGGCTGTTTTTTGTGTGTAAGGTATGGAAACACTGCCAAAGTACTATGATAAATGGTAAATTGACTTGATATTAAGTAGCGCTTTTCTAGTCTATGCAGGAGTGTAATGTTTTATGTCATGGCACGTCACAGGTATGTTGTGGCAAATGGTAACCCTGCTCAGTAGCTCTCTCTCTGTCTCTCTCTCTCTCTCTCTGTCTTTGCCTGTCTCTCTCTCTCCTTTGAGAGATGAGCAGCTCTCTTTACATACAGTCTTGACAGAAAGGTGCAAATTTGGCATTGAGGAATCTCTGATATGAACACATGACTTAAAGATGCAGAGAATTGTAAAGTTCCCCTTATGGGACTAAGTTAATTTATTTATTTATCTATCATAAATTAAAGGAATAGAAACTGTTATTTTCTAGCAAACAAATATAGTTTGTTTACAATGGGAGAGATGTAATCTATATACAAATCTGTAAATATGTCTAAAAAACAAAAATAATTTTAACATATTTATGAGTCCAATGATGAATGTGCTGCACAAAAAATGAAATCTGATACATAAATGAATCGAGAGCTTAATATTGATGTTGCATCTTAAGTGTGCATTTTTGTCCCTTCTAGGGCCTGGGTAAAACTGAACAAGGTTCCACAGATCACATCAAAGTGAAAGTGAAAAATGACAACCTGGGTCTTGGAACCAGTGTTAGCTATGAGGTGAGCACACAGAAAATCAATGCCTCTTTATAATTTGCAGCTATTAGTTGTTGTAATTTTCCACTATTGGTCAGCGTTATTCTTAAATTTTTAGCCTCCTGCAGGCATCTTGAAAAAAAAAAGACCAGACCAATAATGAAAACTAAGAACATCCGAGAAGTTAACTATATCACATCAGTAATCAGTCCTGACTTGACAAAAATGAATTGACGGTAACTATATGCTTGGCAACATCACCATAGTGACTGTGATCTGAGTGTATGCTTAATTCTGTAGAACATCTCACCTGACCTATGGTCACCTTATCTTCTAAAAGAAATTGTACTAAAGCCGGAATCTGCATTTTTCTCCAATAAATAAATTGTTAATTTATCCATCTGGACCATAGAATCAAATTGGATGGTTCTAAGTGGTATCTTTACCATGGTTGGGGCTTCTCTCTCATCTCCATAATCTACTGTTGAAGGTTTTTCACTGGATTGAATGAACAATAGTGCTGTGGCAAGCATGAACATGTTGGAGAACAATTCAGCAAAGAATAACAGGTTGGAATGTGGAGCTGATGCAGCAATGTTCCAATTGTATAGAAATTCAGTATTATTGAAGAATGATGTTCCAATGTAATTTGCAGTGTTGTTGCAGAAAATTTATTTTTCTTGGAGCTGTGGAGAATAGAATAGAATTGTTTTTATTTGCCACATGACCAAGGCTGGTGGACTTTAATCTTTGCATTTAAACCATTTCATTCTATAGAAGCAGTGAGTTCAGCTGGCTGCATGGTACTAGGGGAGCAGTTAGGGTTTGATCTAGGACACATCCACACAGCATCTGTTTGGGCCATGGATTGAACCATCGATCTCTGATTACTAGATGACCACTGTTACCCAATTTAATTTTAAACTCCATCACTCACTCAGAGAAACCTGCATATGTAGGGTTGCCCACGATGTTGGGGTCCAGTCAAAAAACTATGCTGAGTGTTCTCTACCACCCTGGACAGAAAGGAGGCCATATTGGCCCAAACATATGAGATTTTTGTTGCTTTTATTTACTGAAAATTTGGTTTATAAAATAGTGGGACTTGTTTTGCATTTCAGGACCTAGAAAATTACATTTGTTCATTACTACAATTTAATTTTTAATTTTTATGGAGAATACATGGTACAGTATTTTACACTGTTGTAAAGATAGGTTGATGTAGCCTTGATATTGCAACAATAGCAAGTATTTTTAGTCTGGTTGGCACTGAAAGTGTTTCATTAGTGTAATTCAAGTGTCAGGATGCTCTGGAGGCTGCTTCAATGTGTTTTGCTGCCACAGAGAAAATAAATTCTCCTGCCGTCTTTACTGCAGAATTGGGGCAGCATAGTTCAGGAGGTAGGGGAGTCTAGTTATCAAAGATTGATGGTTGATCCTAGGCCTCTGCAGAAAGCATGTCGAAGTGTCACTGAGCAAGACACTGAGCCCTTAATTGGTTCTTGGGTGCTGCTTGGTAGTTGCGCCCACTGCTCTTATACAATATGATAGGTTAAATAAGGAGAACAAATTAGGCCAGCCTTGGTTGTGTTGAAAATATAAACAATTTATTTCAATTCAAGGAACCAGGGTGAAAATTTGTCATGTAGCAAAAGTCAGATCTGTAACAGATGATGCTCAAAAAGACCGTCTGAAAAATGTTAACTCTCAGAAAATAATCATCTGAGAGGAGTGACAGATAGGAGTCAACTCACTGCAGCAACTCTGTCAGCTGACTCGTGGCTACTGGGAAAGTGAGCTGTCTTCAGAAATCCACGTGAATAGAAACTTTGGCACGCAGCCAAACGTTGCAAAATTGTGAAGTTGCTCTGGGAGGATGAGAAAATTGCTGTTCAAATCCATCACTGTAAGTCTTTTTCTACCAACGTTATTTTGTTTGGTGCACAGTGCGATTACTCACTAAAATGAGGAAAGCTTATGGATGTAATTCTTATTTCATCAGTGAGCAGATTTATTTTACTTTTCTTCTTCCTAACGCCTTGAGTTTACTATGATGAACAACAACCCGTGTTGTGTTTTTATAAATAATTTAATCATAACGCTCCAAAAGGATGTGAAAATGGATATTTTCACAACGTCCCAGCCCCTGCCTGCGTGGGTTTAACCCGAGGCAGTCACATTTTTTTTGAGCAAAATGAACAGAGAGATGTAGTTTATTCTTTTGAAACGTACAATGCTGTGGTACAATAGAAATAACTTTTGCCTAAATATGTGTCTTGGTTTTCCCTGAGGATGAAAACATTCATTATCATATTTCACGATTGACTCTGGGGGATTGGTGAGTAAGTGTTCAGGATTATTTGGCCCCTGTCCACTAATGGCTAAGCTGGAAGCAGTGGTTTGACGTAGTTTGTAACTGGTTCGACTGACTGGCTTAGCGTTGGAGCCCCTTTTTGCTAGGATGATAACTTTTTTAGCTGATGGCGTACAAGTGACAATGGCTGCTAACACCTTGTTTGAAGCCGGAGAAAAAAAGTTGCGATGGGTCTTTTAAAAAAAAAGAAAGCCTCCTACTTACATCCAACTATACCAGAATCTTGTTCAACTGTAATATTAATTGCCTGATCAAAATAAGAGCCATGTCTTTACCACTTCTCAAATGGACAAGATAGAATTGGTAATGAAGAAAATCTGTAAATTTCAACAGATGCTCCTGTTTGAAATCACGTAGAAGTTTCTCTGTGCAGTCTGTTTGAAAAGTTTCTGTATTTACAGGATAACTGGATTGCCCACCAAGATGATTTCAATCAGCTTTTGGCTGAGCTGAATAACTGCCATGGTCAAAACAATAATGGTAAGGAATAATCACTCTTTTATTCACTGTTGACATCACATCTGCCTAATTATGCTACTTTGGGGAAGCTAAGTATTCATAAATTCTTACTGATGGGATGGTGTTTTGGAACTAGATATAATATAAAAGCATCACAAGACAGAAGAAGAGGGCATGGTGGCCATGGTAGCTAAACTGTAGGCATGTGGTTCCAAGTCGGGCGTAGTGGGTAGGATCCCACCATATGGTGTCGGGGATAGGGCATCCAGCCTTAATCCCCCATGCATGGTAAATGTGATGCATATGATGTACAGCACTTTGAGTGGTCAATGGACTAGAAAAGCACTATATAAAAATAAGTCCATTTACCACAAATTACTGTAATCTTCCAGTTTCTAGCTTGGTTATTAATCTGTTGCCCAGTAGAGGGTGCTGCTCTGCAACACTTAAGAGAAAAGAGGTTCTGATGTAGAGAATATGTGAGAACTCCACAGTGACATTTATCCAGGGAGGAGAGGCATTTTGAATATGAAATGTAGTGCAGTGTTAATATCCATAATGGACAAAATGATATTGATACAAATTGATAGACCTTGGTTGTGACTCTGTTTTTGCTTTAATTTTGAAGTGCCCCCACCTGAGCAGCAGCAAGGCTTTAGCCTGGAGGAGAAGTCAAAGACATCCAAAAAGAGGGTTCATTACATGAAATTCACGAAAGGTGAGTGTGTCCTGTAAACGGTCAGCTCTACCCAACGGCAAACAGAAGCCACCTGAGGGATAAACTTTTTGTCGTAGGTGCTGCTTTGTGTTGTAGCATGGCCCTGAGCAAAGACGGTCCTCTTCCACCCTTTCAGATTTGTTACGTTTTCATTATCTACAAATCTGTTCCTGCAATAACCTCTCTCAAAGCCTGTCAGATTAAGTACTTCTAAGTCACACATTTGAAGTGAGCCGCTGAAAAATAGTTTTACATGTTGGATTAAAAAATGATCGAGTTGAACACACACGCGCGCACACACACACACACACACATGTCCTCCCTCAGCACTACATCCTTGGCTCTGACCTCAGACACAGATCAGAGTGGCATGCTATCAGCTGGTGCTGGGTCAGTTGGTCCGGTCAGTGTTAGGGTAGAGCAGGTTATTAATAACTCATCCCTTCTGCTTTAATTTACCTCTTTACACATCAGGAAGCTGAGATCTACAGGTCAAGGCCAGTGTACTGATATGGGCACGGATGACTGATTTTGCTTTCAAGACTATTGAAGGTCAAAATGAATAACCAGTAGTCCATGTTTTGCTGTTTGGACTAAACCATGTTTGAGTACTTGCTGGTGTGGCTTCCTAAGAACCACTTTAGATTTTGTTATCACACGGTATCTTAGTTTTGGTTTTAAATTTGCAATCTCTTTTGTGGCTAATCACCCAGGATTGGTGTAAGGAGTGCACCGGTTCATTAAATGTCACATCTGTTAGTATAATCAACCTTTACCCATCTTCTCTCTTACATCTAAATTGATATTAATAGGACAGTATGCTTAGGAAAACATAATCAACTTTTGCCTCACCTGGAAGAGACTTTTCTTACGTCATTCAATAGCAGCTTCCTGTTTCATGTTTTTGGCATCTGGAATGTCCATTTACAGGCCTCCCCAAATATCAACTCCCAGCAATTGCATGACCTATTAGATGATCCCTGTAGATAAAACCCGGCCTCTGCCAGATCCCCTTCACCCTGTTTATGGGATCTTAATTTAGCTGGGAGCAGAAGATGCGGTGTCCCAGACCAAGAAAGAGACACCTATAAGGATGGACATCCTCGTCGTTGCAGTTATACCCTTTTAAACCCCCCCGTCTTTTCTCTTTTGTCCAAAACAATCTTACCAAACCCATACGAGGGTACTTAGAATAACCCCTCCTCCTGGAGTGTTGACTTGGTCAACTTAACTGGGCTTATTTGTGTGTCTGTGATCTTAGGACCTTCTTATGGCCTAGACATGAAGTTGCACTGTTTTAGCTGATTAGTTGTAATAATTTGGCCTTACGGGACATGCAGTGTTGATCCACTCGAGGCACTAGCTCCCTTCTATCACCACTATTTGGCAGTTTGTGATGGAGAGGGTAAGCCCATAGAGTGTGCGGCATTAAACAACCGTTGCCAGTCACCATATAGAGGTCTCCGTGGTTGCCGTGCAACACTGGGACGCTGGTTTCTCTCGTTTGTCTACTAGCTAATTTGAAATATGAGAGTCCAGTTCTCCACCTGTCTGGGGTGAGGTTATTGGCATAAATCTGTGGTACGCACATAAATTATTGGCTTTGAAATGAATGTCAGCAGTGTCGATGGTCTCATCACAGCACTGAATGGCAGGAGAATGACCATTTAAAGAATTAACGTCACCTTCTCTTGACACTACCCACTCTGTCTTGTAAGTGGTCTAGGTCACCATGGACAACAAAAGAGTTGCTCAACAAACAACACAACTCTACCCCCACCTTAGCATGCCTCTAACCTGCACTCAGCATCCCTATATGGCTGTTGCCACTTTAAGGCTTGGTAATGGATTTAGCATTGCTAAGCTCTTTACGTGAAAGGTTCAGAAAGTTGAATGTCAAGTGCTACTTATTCAGTTCTTTGTGTGTCTAGAGAATGTGTGTGTGTGTGTGTGTGTGTGTGTGTGAGCATGGGCAT
>OMLC01046639.1:0-24035 GCA_900302585.1 Regalecus glesne
TCATATATAGCGTACAGTGTGTGTGTGTGAGCCTCAGCCCCTTATGGAGGCGAACATACCCCGCCTGTCTGTGTGTGACGTCACTGGCTCACTCCATCACTCAGGGGCTTCTCTCCCTGGCTCTGTCGGTCCTCCCCCTTCTCCCACGACTTCCTTCTTCTTCACACACTCAGTCTGCAGCGCGCGGCCTAGCAGCACATGAACCTCGTACACGGCCGGTGGGTGAGTGGGATTGTGTTCAGGGCCCCGTCAGTTCATCTCCACACACCACACATAGACATCCACGGGACACATCCACAGGACACAGGGGGGGGTTGTCTATTGGAGGAGTGGTCCAGGCGCTGTGGCTTCTGTGACCTTTGCACCCTTGAGGCCACAGCTTGGCATTCCGGCACAGAGCGATTCCACAGCATTCAAACTTCCCCTCCGCTGTTGTTCCCCTCTGTGGGGCGGTTGTGACAAAGAAGCACCCCCGGGCCTTCTGCAGGGCCAAGGTGAACCTCAGAGAAGTCTCAGTTTGTCACATTAGTACAATAAAGAGGTGCTGAAACTGATCCACCAGCGGCGATCTGCTTCAGTCAAGCAAGGATTCAGGCAAGAGGTCCATTGTTTGTGTGTCACCCCCGGGCCCACGTAGTGGGGCTGGACACGGATTTAGATGGCATGTGGGGGATTAATTCCAGATGCCCTTCCAGACACCCGGAGGTGGATTTGAACCTGCAGCATCTGGCTAGTCCGTTCCTGAAACGTGCCTTCTACCATTGAGCTACCGCAGCCTCTCTTTAGTACCGTCGGCAATAGCGAATCAGGAAGCTATTTGAGACTGAGCGCCTGAAGTCTGACGAGTGTTCCATCAGGGAGACCTTGAGGCTCCTGTGTGAGCGGCAGGCAGAGTAAATATCCTTAAAGGATCATTCAGGTTTTCTACAACACGGGTCGTCCAGATGGGAGACACTACTTCACTATACTGTCCTGTGGGACAACCGGACATGAGGCTTAGACTTATCCAACCATTAGCTTGATGCTAACGGGGACCCGGGACACCAAACACACGGTCCCCTCGTGTCTTTAGTGTCCAACCAGGTCTGCCTGGCAGGCCTTGTGCAGAGGACCTGAGGGGCCTGGCCGAGATGTGCAGTGCTAGCAGCTCACCAGCACACTCTGGAGCAAGGCTGTGGAAAGCCTTGTAGAGGAGGAAGGGGATCTGACACGAACCCTAAAGTCAATCAGGAGGCAGGACAGTCACATCTGAGCCAAGATGGAGGGACAGCGACGGGGGGGGTCTTTGTGAGTCGTCTCACTGCAGGGTCGGACTAGCTAGCTGGGTGACAGCCTCCTGGCTGGACTAGAAGCCATCCCATTGGCCTGAGCAGGAGGACACAACAGCATGGACAGCCATGTCCTGCTGTGGGAAAGATGAGAGTGGGAGACTTTTCTCTGATGAAACTCATGAAACTGAATAACTTTCTTGGTGTTTGTCAAAGTTCCACTGGCAAAAATGATGGTGAGGCTTTGGGAAAAAGATTTTCTGTTAGTGGCCGACAGGAGAAGAGACCTGATACACAGCTAAAACCAGAACTGCAGTTTTACTGTGATCTCAGTGAAATAATGTCAAGACACTTATCAGTAATGTCAGCAGTAATGTTCAGTACATCTCTGAGTCATACAGTCGGGGGTTTGAATCCCAGCTGCACCGTCTCCAACCACAGCCAGAGGTCCATAGTTAGTGGGTCATAATTGGCTAAGCCTCACATGGGTATAAGGGTTAGATTGGATAAAGTATTGTGGGTTCACTAGTGTCCCCCTCTGGGTCGTCCAGGCCTCTTGGTTAAGTGAAAGGAAAGTACTCTGCTTCATTCTCCTCTGACGGCCAAGCACTGTGCTTTCCCCACCAGACCATGATGTGTGGACTAGTGAGGGCTAGTGGTCATGTGACTTGGAGGAGACACATGCTACCACTTCCTCCTTCCTGTCGATGTTCTAGAGGGGATCAAAAAGCAACAGCCATAGGCAACTAGGGGAATTCGGGTGGGAAAAAGTAGGGATAAAAATTTAAAAAATCTTAGCTGAACAAGGGGTCTTAACTCAGTGGTTCTCACTCTGGTCCTCAGGGACCCACAGTACTGGTGGTTTTCCATTTTACCAAGGAGCAAATTGCTGTCACCAGCTATTCCAGGTATTACAGCCACCATTCAGGTTTTTATATTCATTTAGTCATCTCCCCTAAAGAGGTTACGGTGAAGGGAAAGGATGACTGACTGCTGTAAAATAGAGACCTCTGACTGACTGCCTAGTAACCGCCATCCTGGGCTGTAAAATAAACCAGCCGGTTTGTCAACCCAGCATGAAAAGTGAACATATTTCACAACCTTGTAGGATAGAAAACCAAGTTCTCTGGGTTCCCATGGACCAGATTAAAACCCATTAGCTTATGTCAATATGCAGAGAGTTTATCTAAGAAAGTGCTAAGATCTAGCCTTGGGTAAAAACGTCATATTCAATAGTTGCTTTTTGTAAACCAACATTGCAGTTCTCAAAAAAACCACTGGAAGGTGATCACCTCTCACCACATGGAAGAAGTAATCAGATCTTGCAGCAAACGGCTCATGTCGACCAGTTTATCTCAGACTAAGAAAAAAGGCTGAGGCCAGTGTTTAAGATTCCTGTATCTGCAAGGGGGCAGGGTCAGTGTCGAGCAGACTTGCAAATTTTGTCGTAAACCTCAGGAAATGCGTTCTTGCAGCCCAGTTCATCCCTTAATCTTTGATACAGCCGTCCATCAAACATCTCCCAGAACTCCTCTCTGTCCATGTACACATCTGCATACAGCATCTGGAACCTGTAGGAACCAGATGGCCACATACATAGGAGATACGTGTCAATACAATGGCGGAGAGCAAAAAAGCTTCACGTAAACTGGAACTTTTTATTACTAAACTTGTTAAATGAGAACTTTGTTACTAATGTATCAAACAGTATACACTAGTTTCAATGGCCATCGACTAAAATCTGAAACCTACCCATGCACTTCTCGGACAAATTTCTCCAGCTGACGCGAAGAGGCTTTGGCCTCAAAGTGTTTAACTCTAGGCTCCCCATACGCTCCAATATCCACATACAACTCCTCCTCTTGACCTTTGGGATGAACCATTCCTCTGCCTGGTAGCAGCATGAATGGACACAGCCACAGAGGGTAAACCTAAAATGGGACAACCATGGTATGAATTCAACGAGGAGTATGTGAATAAGGAGTTTGTGTGTGATGTGCAGACTGTGCATCTTACATTTATGACTTGGTGGAAGCATGTGATGGCTGCCTTAAGGTGTTTCATGGGTATCAGCATGTCCTGGACCACGTGGTGCTGTTCATAAAGCTGCCTGATGGTCTCCCCTTGGGTCAACTTCAATAGAGAGATTTTGGGGGGAACCATCCAGCCAAATAGCCAGCGAAACACGGGGTTGTTCCCAAAGGGGATGATATCCTACAGTGAAGAGACATAAACACAAATGTACATTATTTCTGGTTGAGAAGACAGGGTCAAAGACAGGGGCTTACACTGTGATGGGCTGGGAGTGGGAGTGGGTGATAATAATGTGAGGAGGTGGGGTAAATAGGAGTAGAAAGTATTGACATTAGTGGTCTGTAACCCAAAAAACTCTGTGTTGGAAAAAATTACAAACATGGAAATAAAACTGCAAAAAAGAAGCCTGTACAATTTAATTATGCTCCAGAGAAGGCATCTGCTGTGAGTCTTGGCAGTTAAAAGCAATTTTGTGTACGTGTGCCAATGCATATGGATTTTTTTGTGATACACAGATATTTGGGAATGGTAAGTAAATGAGTGGAAAAAGTCTGGATTATATCAAAGCGTGTGTACAGATAAGAGAGAGGCAGATTCTTTCACAGTTTGCAATGATTCGGGCTATGCTGTGGTCCATTTTTTGTCTACGGACACACACACACGCACACAACCAAAAGGTTATAAAACCCCTTCCTCACTTCTACGTGTATGTAATGGCAGGAGAGAAAATTTGTATTGACATCACAACATTATTTCCATGGATGTTGCCAAGTTCGGTGGTGTCCATAAGTTTATCTAGTCTCCCACAGCCAGCCTGAATCATACTGTTGAGAATTGATTTTGTAGGTCAGCTGGAAGTCAGAGCAAATCGGAAAAATATGGGGAGGATTAAGATAATGACAACCAGCGAACATCTCCATTATTTGGAAACATCAACAACGGCTGTGCCACTCACTGTGACAGATTTCCTTCTGATAATGCACTTCTAATTACTTCTGATGCATTTAGAAAAACAACAATGGTGGTGTGGTTCTCTGGTCGACATCATCTGAACCTTCGCTCGATTGGTCTGATTTCCAGCTGCCATCCAGACACAATTTATTCTCAATGGATCCTTTCCAGAAAAACATCTCGTGGTGAAAAAAACTGAGGCAAGACTTAAACTGGCTTCATGAAGCTACAGTTCATCATCACCAAGCAAAATAGCAAGTCCACCCATTCTCATTAAGCCATTGGCTTCTAAGCTTTGTTTGATTTATGTGATTAGGGTTTTGATTGTGTTTTGTGTGTGTGTGACAGAGAAAGAGAGAGAGTTGTGATGTCTTGAATAGGTTTACAGCTCCAGTTGGCTTGAAGTCTATGTTTCTATTTTTTCTGTCATCCACATGTTCTACCTCTCCTTGGTTTCCTATTGCATGAAACCAGAATACCTTTTGCAGAAACAGCCAACCAGCGAGGGCCTCGCTGTCAAACCAATATGGTACATAATTCATCACACAATTTGTTATGATGGAAAAATATGACCGCCAAACCTCTCCCACAAGCGTTCTCTCATTCTGTGTGCGTGTGTAAACCAGTGTGAGTGCAATGCGTGTAAGTGAGAGGGAGTATCAGAAATCGAATTCTGAGAAAATTGTGTGTGTGTTGGGGTAAAATAAGACTGGGGTAAGATCTCAGGTAAAGGGTCCTCCATCATATTAACCCTTCTGTGTGCGAGTGTGCACGTGTCTGTATGTAGTACCTGGAGCTCCCAGAAGATGCTGCGTGTGTGTCTGTGGTAGTATTGCCTGAGAGGGATATATTCTACTCCAGATTGGCCATCTTTCAGGTAGCCCTCCACGTGTTTAAAGAACCAGGGTTTAAAGTGCAGGCCAATTCTGTTGATCTTAACACACAGAAGACAGAAGAGTTACAGATACACGAGATAAACAGATTGAAAAGTAAAGGAACACTCTTCAGCATGCTTCTCACTTTATCAGGCTCAGCATGGTCAGTCATTGTTCCTGTCATGATGACCGCTGTGTCTAAACTGTACTGGAGACCCTCGACAAATGTGTTTTCCTTGTTCTGCGATGCTTCAGTGAAGCACTTGCAAATGTTTTCCAACCCTTTGACCGGCTCATAGTGGAGCTTCACCCAGGCTTTGGCAGGTACAATCTTTATCTCAGCTGCCACAAGGAAGCCCAGAGTCCCACATGACCATGGGACAGCATGGAACAGATCAGAATTTTCCTCCTATGGAGAAAAATAGCAAAAATACCAGCAAAGATTATAGTCAGCTGATAAAAAAAGATGGGCGTTTTGCCAGCTCACAAAAAGCCTGTTTCTGTGCTTAGGTTAACAGAACAACAACAACAACAAACAAAAACAATTAAACTAAATTACTTTTATTAGCAACAC
Organism: Regalecus glesne; assembly: GCA_900302585.1. Classification (NCBI taxonomy): domain Eukaryota; kingdom Metazoa; phylum Chordata; class Actinopteri; order Lampriformes; family Regalecidae; genus Regalecus; species Regalecus glesne. The sequence goes on from OMLC01046639.1 coordinate 5,703, forward strand.
ATCAATTCTACCAATGAGTTGACCAGAACAGAACATTGAGCTGTGGCGCCAGTATGAATAAAAGCATGAGAGATTGTGTGTGCGTGTGTAAAACACAGTGAATGTAGATGGCCAAAGGTCACATAGGTTCACGCCAAAGCACATGCACACACACACACACAGGTTACCTCAGTGCAGCGAACCAAGCTCCCATCAGCTAGCACCAGTTCATATGCAACACAGATGTGCTGAAAAAGTCCATAAATATGAGAGGATGACTCAATCCCAGTGCCCATCACCAAACCACCTGAGAGAGAGAAAGAGAGAGACAAGGAAAGATTTTTTAAAAATTAAGGTCATTTTTTTTCCCCTTCTCAGGTGAAAGCACTAACAGCTGGCAAACATGCAATCAGGAGGCAGTGTTTGCCAGCTCCAAGGGACTCTGTAAGTGTGTATGTACTTGTCTGTGTGTGGACAGCAACATGAGTGAATGCTCAAAGTCCTGATGGAAAAACATTAGGCTGTTGGCGTGCAGTTTATGGCATCAGGAAATCCATTATGTAATCTGATCCAGGGGTGCTTCCAGCTCTGCAGCCATTTCCTCCCTGTTTCGCCTTTGAGGCTACAACATCAATCCTCTAATACAGTTATAGAAATTGCTGTAGCTATAAACAGGAAGGGCTGATTGACGGGAGATGTATCCTCTGTATCACCGAAGAACGGCCTGTGGAAATCATAAATGTATTCCACCTCTCGATCTCTGAAAATCCCACAGCCATGTTGACACTGCACCCATTTTTTTGTGCTGTACGAGGTTGATGTCCATCACTTGTTTTGTGCTGTACAATAGAAGCTCATTAGAATAATCAATTTAGGTCATCTTAAGGCATTTCAGCTTTCATTTGATAGGAAGGTAAAGATAGCCAGGGAAAGGGTTGAGATCCAAGCATCCACCTACATGTACTTACTGGTTCAACCACCAGGGTAACACTGTCCAAGGCTTCAGCACCTGTTATCCATCTATCCATCCTAAGGGGGCAGGGCAGTGGTAGCGCGGCAGTAGAGCGCACACATCAGGAAATGACAAGCTAAGCATCGTGGGTTCTGTCTCACAGTGGGGTGTCAGAAAGCCATCCCTCTTCATCCCTCACGCTAGATCCGTGTCCCCCACAATTTGGGAACTAATTATGACATGTAAAAACTGAACTTTTACCCATCTGTCCATCTTAGAAGAGATATTCTGCCTTCCAAGCTCTTCCTCTGGGTTTTCTGCCCTTGCTCATTCTAATTGTGAGCATATCATGTTTTTTCCAAGTACTGCATCTATCTATTTCTCACCATGGAAATGTAAACCCTTCAGACTGTTACATTGATTCATGGCTATGAGAAAGAACCTTGAAACAATAAGATGTGAATATGAAGAACATACCCACAGTGAGGTCATCCAACTCAGGCAGCACAGGCAAAGTCCATCCAATGGAGTTGAGGAGAGCAGTCAGCTGACCCATGTTGGCCAGGGGCTCAACTCGCACCACCTGCAAAATGGTAATAGAAAGGTTAATAGAGATCAATCATCGGACTGACAACTGCCATCAATTTTATAACACAGGTAAATCTGTTCTAGAAAGAGAGGCTAATGGTCTTGAAAAGAGTTTCTGATGGGGAAACTGTAAGTATGCATACCTTTAGCAACTCTAGACAGAGTTTACATATGCAGGGGTTTTGTTCATATGAGCCACATAAAACATACAATTAATGGTCCGATTGTGATGAATTTGTCATATTTGACAGTTTAGCTGGTATACCACACGATGGTACAGTAGCAGAGGATAGTCTCTATGGTGGTTCTGTAAAAGTTTAATTGAAGCTGAAAGGGAATATTGGCTTGTTTGAGTTTCCTTAGGAAGAAAAGTCTTTGTTAATCTTTCTTCCTCAGGTGGGATGTGTTAAGGGAGTTTGATGTCATTGACCTTCTCTAACTCAGGTCAGTCATGAAGAGGAGATGGCAGTTGAAGATACCTGCCACTCACTAGAGGTGCTGTGCCATTTCTACTGTGGCAGAGGTAGGGCAGAGGCAGCAGCTAAGTGACCTTTAGGAAAGTGATCATCAACTCAATTATGACCTTGTAGAACTGCAGCAATGATGGTTTGTGGATCACATCAGCTGCTGGCTCTTCTTGAGATCTTGAGAGAGGATGGCATCCTTAGCATGCAAAGCTCCACTCGGCTGATGCTCAAGCCATCTTTACCGAGGTCGTTTCATAAAATCTATCACGACTGCTACAGTTGCAAAGTTTGGTGCCATGTGATAGTGACTGCATAGGGGCACTAAATCTCATTCAATTATATCTTGCTGTACTATTAAGTGGATTTTGAACAAAAACAAGAAGAAAATGGCATGCTTTTCATTGTATGAGGTTGTCTGTTTGTGGTGGAGCCCCCTACCCGTCTCTCTGTGTCCACCTCCAGAATGTCCATCATCTTGATCATGATGTTTTTATGGGTTTTCTTGTACTTTCCCACTCTGAGGGACACAGTCAGCCAACCTGGGCGGCCCGTACACATGTGGGCTTTACCTCCTTCCTTTTTCCATTCACGTACCTGAAAACACATGTCAGAGGACAGACACTGAGAAAACATGCATGAAGTTTGGCAAAAGCTGTGACTCAAGTATAAAAAGGAATTTATTATCTTTGCAAAAAGGCTGTAAATACACAACTCATCCTTCTGTCTACCTGTGTTATTCCTCCATTCAGCTGTAGTACAACTCAAATCACGCTAGTTTTCTAACTTGGGATACAATGTTTTGTTTTTTAAGTTATTGACTGTCCGATGAGGCAAGAATACCCCTATCTGTTTCCCTGTGTCTATAAAGTTAAAAATATTCATTTTCAAAATTTTACAAAATCAAGCCCGACTAGTGCTTGTGCAAAAATGTAATGTTATTCATCAGAAATGTTTGTGTTGTAATCGATGTTGCTAATCTCCTTTTGACAGGTGCTCCTTGAAAAATCATCTAAACCTCAAATGAGGTCAAAATTATGCCTAGCCTATCACATTTGAGTCCCTGTGGGTTTTGCAAGTCACTTGAAAACTACATGGGTGACAATGTGACATCCTGGTTCATTAAAGGGTTGGAAAACTACAATGAATATAACTGATGCTATTAGAGGAGACGGTGTGGTGATAAAGTCTTCAAAAGTAAGTACCAGCTGTGCTGAAAATCAGTTTTTAAAAAACAACACTATTTTCAGTTTTTTGCTAAATAAAAAGATAGAAGATGAAGACTGTCATAAGCTGCTCTTTGTTTTTTTTTGCTGAGTAAATAAAGAAACTCCACATATCATTGAACTGATATGCAAATGAGACATTTGTTCATAAAGAAGATTATGGGCTTGATCAGAGCAAGTCAATGCAAAAACACACTGCTGATAGTTTGATACAGCTCCACTCCAATTCACATTCCTTCCCCTTGTCTAGACTGAAGGTACCCATATGTTATAGGGGGCGTCATAGCTAAGTGGAGAGAGTGGTCGTCTGGCAATCGGAAGTTTGCAGGTTCGATCCCCAGTCCTGCAGAACACATGTCGGTGTGTCCTTGAGCAAGCTTGAACTTGCCAAATGCTCCTATACAATAAAATGGGTCAAATGCATAGAACTGTAAATTTCCCCTCGTGGGACTAATAAGGGAATTATTATTCCCATACATTCTGCAGTGAGCAGCTCAAGCTCCAGTCCTGGTGTTACACGTTTGAGTCCAATATCTCATTTTTGAGTCTCCAGATGTAGACTCAATGGATTCCCAATGCTAAAGTAACCATTGTCCAGCAGGTTTTTTACCCTAACTGAACATAGATTAGGCCCAGTTGCGCACTCTCAAACAATTAACACCCAATTATATCCAATTTGGCACACTACAACATACAACTGGAAGTCTAGCAGCTCCTTCCCAACACAGTGTACTTACACACACGCCAGCACAGAAAACATAAATTCGTAGCGGAAGTTAATGGGCGGTACTCTGCTCACCTGTCGTTGAATGTCCCGAACGCGTTGGTCGTGTTTCTTGGGCGCGGAGCACATCTTGAAAATCAGCCATGCACGTATATAATACCATATATCAAATATTATTGACATCGGCAGAAGGAACAGGCACACAAAAATCCACCTTTGATGAACGATCACGTACTCTAGACCCTTCACCTTAATCCATAGTAGGAACATAACCCCCAACGCTGCTAAGTACAATAGAGGATCCATCGTTTTTTTAAATGGAATCAGATCAGCGTCAGATATAAACTCGACGACACTTTTTCTCTTTGTGCTTTTCAAAGCCACAACTGTGACGAATTTAACAAATGCGACCCCACTGACAGCAAGAACACATTAGCAAGAATCACGACCATGCCGACCTGGAAGCTGACACTGGTTCCCTTAACACTGATAGGTGAGTTAGGGAAGGTGGTGGGCTAAAGCCCTCCTCTACTGTATGCCAATTGGTCGATGGTATGAAGGGAGGACCGTCTCGAGCTGTTTCATCACAGGGCTTTGACCAATCAAGAAGCAGAAAGTCCGTCACACCATGTGTCCCCCTATGGCTTCATTATTGTGCACCAGTGAAGTTCATTATGCACAAATGTATTGTTAATTATGCTCGTTTTGCACATACGTTTGAATTCTTGCAGGCTGTTGAACTTGGAGAACACACAACGTTAAAAATACTTAAGTTGGAATGTCAACAAAAGAAAAAACGCTCAACCCGCGTTGAGAGCAAAATCTTAAATATCACCAAAGAAAACTTATGAACAAGATAAATGGAATTCGAGATTTAGAAATATGAAATCAAGATTTTTCCCAATCACTGCAGTATCACACTGTCTCTAGACTAAACCTATAGACTCAGTTGTCTGTTGTTATAGTTGTCACCAGATTTTCCCTCTTCATTTTTATTGATCATAACACATAAAAACAAGTCTATATTATAAATGGCATACCACAGCATGGAAATGTATAATGATTATGAACTAGTTTTCTCACCACATGCACACTGCATACCTGCATATAGTGTCAAACAATTTACAATATTCTCATATTTTTCTTTTCAATTTATTCTGATCACTACAAATGCCCTAAAACTGTGATTCCTTTACCCCCCTACTCTCCATATACATAAATCTACAGCACTGATTAAATGTAAGTGCAGATTTGATTGTGTTTTTAGCTTATTGTCAAGCTATTCTCTCCTTATTGCTCTTCTTGAACACACACCCACACACATGCAGACACACACACATACACACACACATGCACACACACACACACACAGAGAGAGACACACACAGACACACACACACACACACACACAGACACACACGAAGATAAAGTGGTACACTTCAGATACATTAGACAGGGAGAGGGTGGGGCACCAGTAAAGGTTCCTTAATGGGCTCAGTCATTCTCTCGTCCATCTGCCTCCATAATAATCACACTGTTCGCTCCAGCCTGATGCACTTCAGAGCATTCCCAGGATTTTACAAAGAATAATTCCAGAAAGTTAATATTTTGCCCAAGGAACTTGAACAGAATATCTGGACAATATGGAATAACCTATACAGACTTGAAAATAATGGAGAAAATAAATCACGTAAGACACAATTAGCATGCTTTCTTCTTACAATAGGGATTATGTTTCTTTAGTGTATGATTATAGTGAGTACACATGAAGGTGTGCATCATAACTTGGAAGTCTTTTGGGCAGTATGCACGTAACTGACTCTATCCGGTAATAGCTTGTAGTTTCAGAAGACTTTTTTTTCTCAACGCTTTGTCAATACAATGCCTTCTCTGCACCACGGGGCAATCTTCATCGGAGTCTTCCTTATAGTGACAGGAGGCTCCACAGCCTTCCTGACCTCATCCCAGAGCCGTCTGCAGGCCTTCTCCCTCTGTTGTGTGGTATTAGGGGCAGTCATGCTCATTCTAGGGCTATTTTGGGCTATGAACAGCAAGTCCCATGCTAACTACAGCCATGGGGAGTACAACGGGGACTGTCCTCATCACCAATTCAACGACTACCCCAACTTCGGGAGCCCGGTCTTCTTCCCACCCCGAGGGAGCCACTTCCCAGAGTCCCAGTCGGTGTTTCTGCCCAGGTTAGTCGTTTGAAACAATATCCCTCTCTGAAAGGCCATTCAGTGTATGATTTTGATTTCTCACCATCAGCTACGGCCTTTTTTGTGTTTTTTTTACAAAAAAAGAGAATTTAGGGGCTGGCAATGTGGCGAGGAAAGGGGGGAGGGGGTGCAGAGATACAGCTATGACTGACAGTTTGTAATCTTAAATTCCCACTGATGTCAGACTACCGTGACCACTCTGCTTTGCTACAGCACCAGTCGGGATGGGTCTGCCGGGGGAATATTTGAACAGAAATAGGGCAGCACACCTATATGCTTTACATCCAAGGCAGTTTGGTAGTTACCTTGGCTGGCGTTGAAATCGTGCCCCGTTTTAACACGTTCCTGGTTGAAGGCATGTAGACAGATCTACCACTGGTTTCACGAGACTGTGGTGTACTCTGGCAGGAGAACATGAGAAAAAGTGTTGAGACAACAAGAGAAAATAATGTTACATGAGCACAGATGAAGGTGCCAGCCTTTACAAACTGGAGCATGTGTCAACAGCTGGAGGCTGAGGACAGGGACGGATCAACAAGGCTGATTTAGGGGTTAGTTACAGTCACAGTTGGAATCCATATGGCTTTACTCTAACATAGACCCAGTCATGTTCATGAGCACAAATAAGCTTCTCCTGAACCCAGAAGCCAGAGAACTAAAACCTCGGTGCATGATGCCCTCGAATGCTCTGTTGACGAGATACGTGGTGATGGATTTTGCGAGGGCCCGTCATGTCGGAGGCTGCGTTTTAAGATACACTCAATTTGAGCGCATCCCAGAATGAGCTCTGAACAAGGTAAACTGCTGGGCAGTCTCACACTCAACTGTTGCCATACCCACAAATTCATTTACGGAGCAGCTCCATGTTTTAAGTCTCGACAGCAGCGCTGGTTCAGGTGACATTTATCTATTGGGGCAGACACTGCTCTGTCCCGGAGGACAAGATGATAATTCTGTTAGTGAGCAGCCTTCCCTTTCAACACGGCCTAATAGCAAACCAATAACATCCTTAGTGTCAACAGTCAGCCTTCTTCTCCATCACAGATGTAATGCTATAATGCACCAGACTCAGAGAGCAAACAAAAGCCCAGTCCTTCCATTTCAATGTATCTTCTATGATAACAACCTCGATCAGACCACATCAAGTTGTCATTCACAGATAACAGATTGATGAGATATTCCCTGGCATGGGGACATGAAACAGAATCTGCCATCTGGTACCTGTGTGCTACTGCTTCCATCCTACCTAGACAGCCCTGTAGTGTCTACTTCCACTGTGTGAGATATGTGCTCTTGTGTATAGGACCCAGGAAAGCCAGCAACACGGCGCTCGATGTGAGGAATTTGACTACCCTCCAATGGACCCTGCGTGTTACAGTCCATCCACTCATCCTCCTCCTTGGGTCGGACCACCCCCACCCTATGAGGTCGCCATTAAAACCACCTGCAGCTCTACACATATCCGGCGTGCGTACTCAGACACTCAGCTGGGGATGGAGCCCTTGTTTGGACAGTCAAGAGAGATCAGCTTTGAGGTGTGACACTGGACAATGTGCACCCCATACCCGTTCCCCTCCGACGGGCTGAAGAATGGACAGGCTGACACCAGGGCTGCAAGCTGCAGAAAAGAAAAAAAAAACATTCCAGATGTTGGTTTTGGAAAACATCAGTACCAAATGACCATAGCGAGCCTAATTAACAGCACATATTTCCTTCTTTCTGATGGCATCAAATAGATCTAAGCATGTTTCTCCCCAAGGAGGTTTGGGGAATATATTGCAGACTTAAAGCATTCCCACTTCCGGCTGCGAAAAGCAAAGATAGATCAAGAATGAATCTTAATAGCTACAGTTATTTGCCAGTATAAAGAAGCCCCTGCGACTGCTGCATTGATGGGGCGACCGGTCAGTTGAAGCCACGGCACAGCTTCAATAGCCCTCAGCGTAGATTCTGCAAACATCCTAAACTGTATGAGCAATGCAACACAAAGCTTCTGTAACTAAATTTAGTCATTGGGTCTTTTCATGATGGTTGCAGACAATTTTGACTCGGGTTCATGCTAGTTTAGAATGTCCGAAACCTTGTGTTGTGATTTGTACGTGGTGTCAGCTATTGCATACGGCTTCAGCAACTTCTCATGGGCATCCAACCATCCGGTGATCACTCTTACCCTGTAACAGGCCACTCCCATTCAACTTCCTCATGTGTGAGGAACACAAGAATGGCTTAGCTCAGATTTACATTTTCCTCTGAGAGGTTTAATAGACCTAAAAAGGCCGAGAGGAGCATACCCACATCATAACAGAGCTACCAGATCCCCATGACTGTGACGAGAAATAAGCTCTGGAGTCTGAAAATGTCTTTCCTTGTGATCACACATGTACTCAGCTGTGTGTCGACAGCAGAGGGAAACATGAGTCATTTACATGATTCAGTAGATCACTGTCTGTATTATCTGCATCACTTTTCGGACAGAAAAACATTCTAATTTGATAAAAAAAACTGTATAAGCATTGCAACATAACACTTGTATCCATTTCTTTTGGCGGATTGCTTTATTTCCACCAAAAGTCTGCACATGTTTTGGACTCTTTCAGAACTGCCTGTCGGTTTTTCCTCGCTTCTTAAAGCCAAACAGCGATGCCTTGGTTGAAAAGCGGGTGTGCATCTGCAGTTGCCCCCTAGCTGATGATTTCTCAGGTTCCCTTAGAGTATCAGACCTCCATGTTAACATGGATTTAGCCACTGTTGACTTGATATTTCAGCAAGCTGAGCCTTGTATGTATCTCCTGCTAGTGGCTGCAGCACATACCCAGCAATCTGCCCTCTCTCAAAGACAAAGAATATCTTTGAATGTTGCTAAGCAATATTATTTGTGCATGTGACCCTAAGCATGACGGGATGGTAACTGTTAGATTATCTTATAAGGGACACAAATGTATGACACGTTTTTGAAAACACCTACTTCCAATTTGTTTTTTGGGCTCCAATTGCCACTCACTACCCAGATTTTTAGGTTATTTAACAAATCCTTGATAGTCATGTGGGTAGAGCGGTCGGCTGCCCATCGGAAAGTTGACCCAGATTCTGACCCCAAATCTGCAGAGAAGTATGTCAAAGTGTCCTTAAGCAAGACACTGTCCCCTTAATTGTTCTGCCCTGTGATGGACTGGGGACCCTTCAAGGATGTATCCTCGCCTTTTGCCCAATGAGAACTCAGATAGGCTCCAGTCCCCACACACACACATACACCCAACCCAACTTCGGATAAGCGGTTGATGATGGATGGATGGATAGATTGACGGTCCTAACGCCTGACTTGGCCAAAATTAAGCAACGGGCCAGGGTGGGGTAAAAGAGCCCCTTCCCCTTCCCCACCAACACCACCGCGTCTCTTCAACACATTAAAACGCATAGCTAACAAAAGGACTGGTGGAGTGCTACATTGAATTATTAATTAGTCCCTGGAATTATATCCTGCGCACAATTATCTGCTCTGCCGTTATCTTCGTAAAGAGCTATAAAACCCATTTGCAACAACAAGGGACAATGTGCATTACTGGAACACGGACAAGCAAAGTAATTACTGTAATGACCATTTCACAACAATAACTATAATTGCTGCAATAAAATGAAGGTAATCCTTGTAACAAATTATTACAATAACCAATAGAGATTTTTATCATGTTCTGCCTCTGAATGCTACTAGGCTTTTAACTTGGGATTTGAACTTTGATTACTTTTGTTTGTGAGATAGACTTATCAAATGGGTTCTGAACACATATTAAAGTGGAATATCTGTCTTTCCCTCTATCTAATAAATCCACTACCAAAGTAAAACATATGAACTGTGGGTCAAGTCTGTCAACGAGAGCAACTTAGAGCCATGAGTAGCTTATTGGCTGCACCATGTCAGTCATGAAGGCTTCATAACACATTCCAACAACAACACTCACGTCTTGGTGAAGAAAGGAATACTATGTGAGTGTGTGTGTCTGTTGGAGGGGGGGTTCACTATGTGTGCAATAGAAATATTTAACAGACAGTGGTGGGAAATCTACATTTGTGGTGTTTCAGTATTTTCTGCATTGGGATCTGGAAATTTTGAGCTCCCTGATGGAACTGATTTATCATAAATAGCCCAGGTGGTAGTTATCTAGTAGGGGGGGACATAGATCAGTGGGTAGAGCGTTCGTCTGGCAATCACAAAGCTCCTATACAATAGGATGGGTTAAAATGTAGAGAACACATTCCACTGGTATGTATCGTGTGGCAATAAGCAGGTTATAATAAAGAGGGAATCTGAAAATTGCGGTTGCACTGAAGGGCGATTAGCAACTTTGTAAGGTTATAATTCACCGAAATCTCACCCGTGTTTGCACGCTTGTTGTGTTCTTGTTGGTTCCAGCCGGGTGATGACGTCGCTTTTGTGCGACAAAAAGTATGATTCTGATCGTTGCTAATGAATAGAAGGCTTTCTTTGCTCTTGAACCTACAAGTAAATATCTGTCTCTTTTAATGCAACTCCTATAATTGGGTTACCGGTCCTGTCTGTGTCCCTGAGCAAGATAAACTGCAGTTTCCAATTTTGTTGTAGTCTATGGATGGAAAATCAATAGCGCTTTTTCTTCTTCGTTGAATTGGTTTACGATTAGCACTGTGCGCTTTCAATGGGTGCTGCCATTGTTGTTGATACCAGCTTCTCTATGAAGTCAACGCATAGATGTAATACTAAAGACTGCAAAATATTTATTATTGATTCAAAAGTAAAAAAGACTTCATTGGCATGACTGTAACGCCAATAAAGCCTATTTTGATTTTTATTATTATCTCTATGCTTCAATGCTACTTTGACTAGGCTGTCACCTCCTGGTTCAATGGCACACTGCAGCCTATTAAAAATAACTCCAGACTGCCCCAACAAGTAAATCAAGGTTGTGTTAAAGTGATAACACCATGCAACTCTTGAGTCAACGTGTTATCCACAGCCTTTTGGCTTGTAACTGGGGAAAAAAGTCAGACAAATCAATTTGAGAGTTAGTCATGAAATAGCTCATATTCAGGTCTGCCGCACTTGGCACTTTGCCCCCCTTAGAGGATCACAATGGTAAATGTGACTCAAAGTGCTTTACAATGATTGCCTCACATTTCCTGTGCATATGTGATTAAGGCTGGATTCCCTGGAATAAGTCTGTGGGTTTATTGTGTAATTCAATCCTTGACAGTTTGTAAGTGAGGTGCTAACTATCTTCAGGAGAAGATTCATTCGTATTTCAAGATTGTCAGATGAGCTATTTATCATTGTCACATCTATATGTCTGTCTGTCTGTCTGTCTATATCCACCCATCCATCCATCCATCCATCCATCCATTATATTCTCTATCTTACATTAATCTAACCTCCCCGGTCGCCGGGCACCACTGTGCTGAATCAAGTGCGGATGTCAAGAGTCTGCAGGAGTTCTGCGTATCTAAGGTAGCCATCAAGACATGAGCGTACAGACCACCCAGTGGTCAGTGACAGTGTTTAGACATACTTAATATTAAGGGTATACATATCCTATAAATAAAGCAATTCTAGTGGTTTGTATCAGGATATATTTATGCTGTGTTTACTCATCAAAACATATTATTATGATATAGTGTAAACAAGTCTGTATTTGTTATTTCAATCAGATTGGCCAATGTCCTACTTTAGGAAGCATGGTTCAAATAGTGGGACAACATGATTTGTCTGGTGTGGGATATCAGCCGTCAGATGTGTAGAGGGGTCTGAGCTGTGCAGCAACAATGGTTATTTACAGGGTTGCAGTCTTCTGATGCATCGTTTTAGATATCTTGGATATTCTAGAAGTCTTGTACTTCCAGTAAGAGAACGCCCAACCACTAGCTGCCAGAGGGCCAAACCTCCTTCCTATAATTTGACTAGTGAAGACCACTTTTCTCTCATCAGAGAGAACGGGCGAGAGATAAAGGGAGACTAAAGCAATCGAGGTGAAGGAAACAAGTGGATCAGGAGGCTTGCCAATCTGCCCCCAGTCCCCAGAGAAGGGGGTCTCATATGCAGTCTTGAGTCCGGTAGGTCCCTGAACACTGTGCAGACAGAGGATAATGGGGTTGCATGGCTCCTTGACATGCGAGGACTGCTTATTTCCAGAAATATAATAAAATTAATGAGAAAATGAGCTAATTTTGCAGGTTGCTCTTTTTACACCCAGTCATTACGGGTTGTTCAGTCATTATCCACAATGCAGTGTGTGGTAAGTACTGGGTTTACTTAGGTTCAGGTTTTATGCGTTGCCTCAAGGTTTGATGGGTTGCCTTCAAATATGCACGATGGAGTTTCATCTGGTCCCTGTATAATGAAATAGGAAAACTTTTTTAATGGGTCAACATTTTAACTTTGCCATTCACAGCAGGTTCAGGAATGCTTAGCAGCAGGCATATTTGATTCTGCTTTCTCCGCATGACAGATAGGATCATATAGGCTACTTAATGTCTGTCTAATACTTGCTTCATAACTCTTATAGTCTGTTTGCTGTGGGTTTATCCACCATGTAACATCCACACCTGTAAGCCTACAGCAGTAACACTGTAAGTAGGGAAATGATTGAGTATGGTTTTGGACAATTAGCTTTGATCAGAGATGTTTTTATCACATGAATTAAGGTGATTTAGGCCTTTTAACAGAATTTTCCGTGTCCCACAATAGGAACGGCAGATCGTCTGTGATATATTGCTACTAATAGCGCTGATATCTTACTGTCATTTCTTTTAGGAGGGAGCTATCTGCTTTTTCTCTTTTGGTTTGAATGGGACACATCATGGGTATTGAGACTGGTACAGAGTATGGATTTGATGTATGGGCTTCATATTGCAGTGGTAGTGTGGGAACTGATGAGGAGCCAGATGTTGTGGGTTCAAACTCACTGCAGGGTGGCAGGGTGGGCATCTGGCCTTCATCACCCACGTTCCATTTAATTTCGTGTCCACGTCCACAATGTGGGGATTAATCGTAACGTAATAATTGATCTCTCTTGATATTGCAATATAGTTAATGCAAAACAGCAAGTCTCACATTAGGCTTGTTCAGCCTAGATGTGGAATAACTAAGATTAGTTGATATCCCTGAGGTTTCTTCCTATTTCCCCCCTGTTAAAGGTTTTATTTTAGGGGAGTTGTCGCTTGTCCGATGTGTGGGTCTAAGGGCAGGATGTTGTATTAATGTAAAGTCCACTGAGGCAAATTGTGGATTTGTGGTAATGGGCTATACAAATGAAATTGACTTGACTTGATTTAGATGTTTTTCATATTTCTAATGGTGCTTCCTGAGAACACATTAACCGAACCCCTGTCAGACTTATGTGCAACGTTGCATTTGCCCTATTTCTAAATGCACGTTCTTTTTTCCTCCCTGGTGGGAATAAACACCATTTTAAGTCATCATGTGTGAGAAATGTCCCCACTTTAGTGCTCCATCCCCTGAAGCACTACAGCTTTTGGGATGGAGTTCAACTGTTTGGTCCATAATGTGGCTTTTCATTAGTTCATCAATATATATGCACTCGTTTCGTTTCTTATCCACTAGTGTAACCCGATCAACTGTAGCAGTGACATTGTTGAGACTTGGCCTCAAAAAGCTTTTACCTGTCATGTCAAATTTTGACCCAACCCCCAAAAATGTATCCCATGATATCCGTGGCATCGCGGGAACGCGCATAGGTTCACTTCTGATTGGCATTTCGATTTCACGGGGTGAAGAAATCAAAAACGTCAATATGTGGATTGTTTGATTTCTTATTCATAGGTATCAAAATTTAGACTGCCAACATGGTTTTGCAAAGTATAAAAAACCAAAAGCAAGCGTTGCCTCATATAACACCGCATCGATGATCTGAAGAGTGGAAAAACAAACAAATTAACAAACAAACAAATAAATAAATAGATAAATAAATAAGGGATCCTAAAACAGGGGAATGCTGATTTCCGTATTTCAGTGGATACACCGCGGACGCGTCCCCGCGTCCCCAAGTAACCATTTATTTTGGGGACACCAAATCCGCCGGCACATCGCTCGTCACCAAGAAGCGTTCCCTGTTCAAAACACTTCCTCCGACCGCGCGCACTTTGGAGCTAGATGAAGACAGGCGATCGCCCGACCCACACAGCAACACCAAGCCACATCCCAGCGATCCTCTCCGCGACAAATACCCTCTCACCGGATATGCATCCACCAAAGAGGAGAAAAGCAAGGGGCTAAATTCACACGGGCGCGGTCTGCTCTGACAGACCAAGATCACGGACAGGAGGCGTGGACCCGCGGAGCATTCTCACAGACTTTTGAGATCACCGACGCCACATGGGCATCGGGAGGGAAGCGAAGTTTTGTGGAAACAACTGGTTGATGACACAGCTTTCATCCGATGAGCGGCTCTTCATCCAAACGCGACTCTTTCTTTTCAGGTTAGAGAGGATCGACGTCTATACCCTCTAACACGCACACGCTCCCGTACGCACAGAGCTGATTTGCATGTGCTCCACACATAATGAGAAGTGTCCGTGTGATTCTGTCAGAAATAAGATCACCCAAGTCACGTCCCCTCCTTTTTTTCTGCTTGTGTCCGCGTATGTAAAAACAGAGAACTGGAAGTCTCTCTCACTCTCTCTTCCGCTCTCCTCTGTCGACATCGCTCACAGACACTCTCAACTCGTTATCAGTTCATTTTGAAGTCGAGCTGAAGTCTCGGAAAAGTTGCCTCATCTTCTCTACGGACCTTTGTATCTTGCAGGCTTGCTGTGATTGTGATTGTGGTGGTGGTGGTGGTGAGGAGGAGGAGGAGGAGGAGGTGCGACCAGATAAGGGAGCTGCTTCTGCGATGCCATTCCCTCAGGCCCTGTTGGCACTGGGACTGGTGCTGGTGATAGCCGGGTTGGCCTTGGCGATGTGTATGAACTCCCCCCACACCATGCCGCTCTTCGGACTTGGTCTTTGTCTTGGGCTGGGGGGCGTAGGTCTGCTCATCACCGGGCTCTGCAATGCCATGAAAAAACTCCAGGTGGCAGTACCTGGCCACTTCCTCCTGCATCCCCGCACCGGCACTCGCTTCAGCCCACACCAGGCCCTGGCCATACAAAGGTACACACACAGTTTGACACATGCACCTGCGCAGTGGACGCTGACGCCTATACATACATCTAGAGCAGTTACCTCCCGTCATGGCGTCTCCGGAGACAAAAGGCTTCCATCAGGACGCCATGCAGACAAACTTTTGGCCTTCCTTTCGTTAAAAGGGCCCCTTTATATTAGCTAAACCTCAGTTTGAAAAACAGCAACGAAACGCACTGAATTGGTCACACATTGAAGGATGGGCAAGAATGAATGTTGTGATTATAGAAGCAGATCTTGAAGGAAACAGAGGCCTCACACACACAGACAGACACAGGAGACAGGCTCCCCTGGCCTCGTCTCAGGTAGTCCATTATCGCCTGTAAGTCTTAACAACACGGGGTCTGCTCAGTCTCCAGCCCTGTGGCAGACTGCAGCCAGCACTGCAGTTTCCATCACCAGACACTGGCCTGGGAGATACAGGCTCACATTCATCTACATAACGTAACGTCTGTGTTTACAAGTGAGATATAAACGGGGGTTTTCATCGACTATTTTAGATTTAAACGTGGTTTTGTGAAAAATGCGTCGCATTGTCGACAGTTTCACTAGTTTAGCCCTATGAGACCAATCTAAAAACCTGCTCCAAATATCGGATCTGACCACTGTGAAATGACCTCTTTGTAAAAGAGACAGAGATTTACTTGTGTGGTGAAAAGCTAAGAAACCTCTTTTGATTCATTCACTGATCACAACCACAGTCTTTGTCGCAGAAAACTAACGTCATCACCCGGCTTGCAACGACAGAGAGAACACAACATGCGTGTAAACATGGGCGAGATCACCGTGAATTATAACCGTATAGACTCGCCAATTTTCCTGCGGGTGAGTGGTTTAAAACAGTTTAAAAGGCTGTCAGAGGTCAGACCCCTGCCCCCATACAGACACACAGACACAGACACACATCTCTATCTCTCTGTTCCTATTCCTGTCTGTTTAGGAGGCTGGATCGAATTCGAAGAGAGATGTCAGAGGACTCTGTCAGCAGGAGACCTGAACCTGAACCCTCTCTCCCCTCCACCCCACTTCCATGGGACATGGAGCCTCCCCCCTCTTATGACACAGTAATGAAGAGCCAGGAGCATACCCTCCAGGTATAACCTCCAATCATCTGACGAGCATTGATAGCGGACATGTTTGACCCATTTCAGCACCTTTTGTCTACACGGGACTCGGCGAGAACCTTTCGAGGAGCTTGCTTTAGTGATGACAAGCTTCCCTCATACTTAGTGCCTTAAAGGGCGATGTCGTTATTTTTAAACCTGGGGACTAAAAAGGGGACATTTTGGGAAGAATTGGTGCAGTATTGATCGACAACGCTCCAGCTGCCAGCTGTGAAAAGACCTGCAATGTAATCCCTTTTCGGCGACTGCGTCCATCGTAGTGCATTCACTAAAAATACTGGTTTATGCCACTGACCGGCTGACTGTTGAGTGTCTGACATGGAAAGGGTCTCTAGAGGTAGACCCGCTTCTTCACGCTTCCCTTCTTCCGGGCTCTGTTGTAACATCCCCATTACTGGTAGGCGGGGGCGTGGTTTCGGGTGCAGGTATCCCAACCTGACACACAGCACTGTTGCGTAGTGACCGAAACTGGTGAAACCAGTGATGCGTTAGGATTTCCAGCTCCGCTGGTACTGGGAGTCATGCGGGAATATGAATAAATATGCAAATGAAACCAGCGATTAGTTTGGTGATCACTAATCACGGTCGTTACGCAGCTGTGCCAGTTGTGGTTGTCATGCAAGTGTGCTGTGTATAAAGTTGGGGGAGACCTGCTGTCAGCTGAGACTGATAAAGTCAGTGAGATGAGTGTTGGAATGTTTCTCCCACTAAACGTTGTCCAGATGAACTGGCGTTCTTGGACATCAGGTCCACGGTGATCATTTTGACCAGGATCATTAGTGGAAGCCAAAGGAGCTGGTTTATCATTCTCTTTCCGCTGCCCTTCATCCTCTGTTCAGTTCTTAAGAGTCCCTCATCCGTCTACTCTGACTCAAAGCAATACGAGCTTACACAGCATTCAAATTGCATCCACATTGTTGAAATTATCTTAATATCCTGCCATGATTATGGAAATAATTTACTGCTAGCAGTCCCTCTGTGTCTCAGGCTATGCTACCTCAAGTGAGGGGGGGTGTCTCTTTCTCTTCAATAAGGGCCTGTTTCATCCCAGAGATCAAGAGTCTCGTGGTTTGGAGAAGTCTCTTTCTCTTCATTACATTCTTTCTTTGTCCTTCCTGGAGACCAGTGTTGTTTGATGTTTGCCAGCAAGTTAAGGGATTAGTGACAATAAATTGGTTCCGTGTCTTGAAATCAAGGTCAGATATGGACGCTGATGGATCCACTGAAGTCTGTTTGTGTGACCTACCACTGTGCCTATGTAAGGCAGCAAAATAATTCCTTCACCCAGCAATACAAGATCCTATATGTATTTCTGTACATTGGTCTAATCATAACCCGGCAGATGATTTACTGACTGTGTATTCCGAAGCAAAGTGCCTTGTCGACAACCGAATGTTAACAGTACTGTGTTGTTCTATCGGGTTTGTATCCATTGTTTGACGGAACTGCCCATGTTGCATTATGATTTGATGTTACTATAAACTTGAGTTGATGAATAGCCCTCAATCTGTCTGTGGGTGGTGTTGCTTACATAGCCATGATGGATGTTTTGTTTACGGACCCAAATGCCCAAGACCTCAAGAAGAGAGCTGTTTACTTAGCTGAGAGTGTTCCTCTTTACCCAAATCCTCTGCAAACATCTAGCGATGCTAAAAAAAGGCCACATTTCATCCATTGGGAGGCAACTGACTCACAATATCAATGACAGGAGAGAGAGGGAGAGAGAGGAGAGGAAAGGAGAGAGAGAGAGGAGAGAGAGAGAGGAGAAGAAGAAGAAAAAGAGAGAGAGAGAGAGGGAGAGAAAGAGAGGGGGGGAGAGAGAGAGAGAGAGAGAGAGAGAGAGGAGGAGAAAGAGAGAGAGAGAGAGAGAGAGAGGAGGAAGAGAGAGGGG
>OMLC01046641.1:0-19599 GCA_900302585.1 Regalecus glesne
CCAATACACCAGGTCAGGACTCTGCGGTCTACACCCATCTACAAACTAGTGGCCACTCATTCAAGATGATGTTGTTCACATCCTTGATAGGGAGGAACGCTGGTTTGAAAAGGGGTGAAGGAGGCCATTTATGTCAAGAGGGAACGACCATCTTTGAATAGGGGTGGTGGCCTGAGAGCACATCTGTCGGCGTCTTACAATGCCGTGATCGCAAATATTCCCCAATCCTTTGTGAATGGTGCTCATTGCCACTGAATGTGCAGTTGATCACCCAACTCTCATATGAACCCAACCTATTGTTGTGTGGCATCAAGGTACTGTTTATAAGGAGGGGGATGTTTGCCTTCAGCTCAGACTGAAGAAGTCACCTGGTGAGTGACGAAACGTTTCTCAATAAACTTCTGATCCAGTTGAACTGATTCACCTCTTTTTGGTGACACTTTCCATTAGTTGTCCATTTTATTCAGTTTCATTAACAGCCAAATCACTTCTGACACCGCGTTGCATGTACGAGGACACAAGAGTGCTGGTCTACTTGACTACTCATGTAGCAAGCGCAAGGTACAGAAGGCAATTTCAACCACTAGTTCCAACAATTCCACCACTAGTTAACAGTAATGCGTCGTGCCACATGTGCCTCCTATTTGAACAGGAAGTATGCAAATACAGCGGTTTTTTATTGTAAAAAAATGCACAAAAAAAATGACTTGACGACAGCCTCACCTGCCTCTGACAGCACATCCCTGTTTCAGATTATTTCATTCAAGTTACAGTCGACTCCTGATACCTCAAACCCTTGGTATCTCAAACCTTGCGCCAACTTCAATATATAAATATACATTTTATATATTCAATATATTTGACACAATTCCATTGGATTTGTGTCAAACATTTATTGTAAGTTTACCCTGGGTATCTGAAACTTATGAGAACTCAAACCTCCCGCCAACTCTAAACGATTTCCGATTGCCTTCAAGTCATTTTTTCTAAAGCCAACTCCTGCCAACTCAAATCCCCAGTAACTTGAACCTCGCACCTTATCTTGCTGTACCACAAGTAAACATGGAAAGTGTTGTTGGGTGGATGACAATCTTGCTACCGCTGATACAGAGCTGCCAATTAACACGGACACTCTTGCCGAGCTTCGGGCAGAAAACGACAACCTTGAGGAAAAGGATGACAATAGGTGGTAACAGCGTAGCCATCCTCAAAACAGGCGACAAATGTAGAGTTTGTTTGTTGAGGGTCAAGTTAACAATTTCAAGTCTAACTTGGCTAAGATCTTGCAAATCAACTGAAACGGATTAGCAAAACACCATCAAAGACTAATGACAAACCACTTCTGTAAGCAGAGAGCCGTCTGCCATTGTTGGAGTCAACATGACATAGTCAGGTTCCCATTAGAATTTAGCAGTAACCCATGGTCGCAGTCATCTTCAGCTGCCAACTCCTCACAACTTTAATAGAGCCCATCATCGTAGTGCTTTGGCTGTGTTCTCTTGTTTTGTTAAGTTACACAGTATGTGTTGGCTCACTATACAGTATTATTTACAAAATATACATTGATATTTTCTTCATTCTTGAGAAATTTGATGAAAGTACACACTGGTGGGTGGAAATAAATCTGTACACAATCAGGAAGCAATGCATTGTTTTATGGTGTAATTTCCTGTCCCTTCTCTGATAACGTGAACCTTTTTCTATCTCCCCTGAAAGTTTGAGTAATTGGAAATTGACTGTATTTTGATAAAGTTGAGAATAACTGTGTTGAGCAAAAAATGCTCATGCATGTAACAATAATGCCTAATCCACGCGGGGTCAACAAGATATGGCTTCAATGGTGAGAACATTTCTGAGGTTATTAATATTACACCATGACTGACTGTGAAGGAAATGCATATAATTATGACACTATTGCTCTAAAGAAAAGAGGCAAGACAACCAGGAACCCAACACAAAGTATTTATCCACAGGGATATCCTGGGTAGAGCATGTGCCCCAAATATATCCCACAATGCCACCTCTATGGTTAAAACAGGGGCGTTGGGTACTCGGCACCCTGCAAAGAGGTGTTTATGCATAAAAAACCCTGTCATATTCATATAGGCATTCCATGGAGTCCTTCTGCTATTGTGCTGTTACACTAACTACCTCTGCCTGGGGAACATGACACTATCTCCACAACACATGTTCTTAAGTGATTAAAATTCATCCTCCCCTTGTAGGCTCCTCTTATCAGTGGGTATTTTTAGTGTTTGTCAGCCATGGTGGGGGTCACAAGGGGCAGCTGTGAGAACCAGATAAAAAGAAATAATTCTATTTCTCATTGGCAATGACCGTGCACACACATACACACACACACGCAAGGCAGTCCTCAGGAGTACCATTTTGATAAAAACAGATTCCCTCTATGGCATTTGAGCATTTTATTCTCTCCTCTTCTCCCTTATCTGAAGCCCATTGTTGGAGCACTGGGTGGTTATTGGGTTTTGTCAAGAGAGGAGAAAAATGAGGAGACCATGACAGAGCCATCGGAACAACAGGGTTGAGCTGGCATTTAACCCAGCACTGAAAATATTTAGCCACTGAATTCAATAAGAGAGAGCTTAACCAGTAGGCAAAGCTTTCGATCTACTGGTCAATATTTGGAGTCCCTTATCAGACCCACAAGGGGAAATTTGAATTGAAAGTTGGGTCATGACTGAAAGAACAAGATCATGGATACAAGCAGCTGAAATGGGTTTTTCAGGAGAGTGGTTGGCGTTTCTTTCAGAGATAGGGTGAGATTCAGTCATCCATGAGGGACTCCGAGTAGAGCCCCTGCTCCTTCAAGTTGAGGTGGTTCAGGCATCTAATAAGGATGCCACCTCGTCACCTCCCCAATGAGGTGTTTCAGGCATGTCCAGCTGGGAGGAGGCCACGGGGTAGGCCGAGGAACAGGTGGAGGGATTATATCTCCACACTAGCCTGAGAACACATTGAGATTCCCCAGTTTTACCTAGTTGATGTAGCTAGGGAGAGGAACGCTTGGAGTTCCCAGCTGAAATCTGCTACCTGGCCCTGGATAAGTAGCTGATGACGGATGGATGGATGTATGAATTCCCATTTTTGAACTCTTCTATGAACAGGCCAAGTTTTATCACTGTCCTCCTCCAAAGTACAAGTGGGGAGATAGATTGACAAACTCCACGGCCAGTAGTAAGAGCCAATCAACAACCACTCCGCCCCTTGCCACCTTCTCCCCTTTCAGTTTTAGCAGAAAATCCACACGTCATCAGTGATTTGATACAAAGTTAAAATAATTAAGCTAAAGTACTGTCATGTCAATGACACAAATGTTGAATAATTCTACGTATGAAAGTACTGTAGTACTGTATTTTCCTAAGGCTGACTGACAAGCCTCGTCCTAGCTGTTTAGAGTCATGGCAGATGGTGTTCCAGAGTGACAATGTTAACCTTGCACTATCCCTCTTGGCTGAGTGCAAGCCTTTGATGAGCTATAACACTGAATTGAATAAATTCAGATAACAGACGGTAAAACCTAAGGAAGACAAGGCCGGATACTTTTAACAGGATCCTTTTTTTCCTCTCTTCACTTAAAAATTGGCTGTTTTTTGATTGCAAACCATATTCTCTGGTATCTATCCATTTCTTTTTTGAGCACCTCATCTTTCAAAAGGTTTATATGATTCATCAACATGCATAATCTCACAAACTCATTGACAGCGGCTTGACACTGTAAAATTATCAAGCCCTCTACCAAGTCAAGTTATGCAGCTCTGCGATCCCATAAGGGTATGCTAGGAGAACTGTGCACACTATCTGCAGGCCTTGTTGTGAAATTATAGTTCCTTCTCTCTGGATGAGCAGCCCTGACATCTCCTACATCTCCCTCACTGGCTAACAAGGGAAATCAAACACTATTAGACCCAAGTAGCATCCTTTAATATTGTGTTCATTATCAAATGAATCATCAAGCCAGCCATGGAGCGTCATTTAGCCTCCCCATTTAACTGCTCACCAGCTGTATTTGGTCTGCTGGTGACAATGTGTCCAGCGACAACTGGCACAGGAGGAAATGATACCATGAAAAAGAGCAATCAGTCAGTCTGGAGGGATGAAGAGTTTAAAAAGGCACTGTGTGTTCAGTCTGGGGCAACATAGTTCAGGACATAGGGCGGTCACATAATAAATCAGTGGTCATCTAATAATGATAATAATAATAAGGATTCCCTTATCAGTCCCACAAGGGGAAATTTGGATTTCTCTGCATTTTTGACCCATCCTATTGTATAGGAGCAGTGAGCTGCCAACATATGGCGCTCGGGGAGCAGTTAGGGGTTCAGTGTCTTGCTCAAGGACACCTCGACATGCTGTATGCAGGACCGGGAATCGAACCTGCAATATTCCGATTCCCAGGCAACCGCTCTACCCACTGAGCTATGCTGCCCCATGGAGGTGGATAATCAGAGGATATGTGGTTTGTTCCCCTGGTTCCTTCAGAAAGCTTATCAAAGGGTCCTTGAGCAAGACACTGAAGCCCTAAACTGCTCAAGCCCTAAAATATAATGGGGACCTGGCCAGTATCACTCTGTGACCCAACGTTGGATAAGCAGTGGTCTGTGAGTGAATGGATGGTGTGTACAGTCAGATATAAAGGAGACTGGGCAGGTCTAAGTTGGAGGGCTGAATTACTTATTAAGGCCACTTGGGAAGGCACCACCATGTGCTTGAAATGGGGTAAGAAGAGAACAGATAATCCAACTGCTGCTACATCAAAGTTATAAATGCTCTGAAGTCGTTAATACTCAAGAGAATCTGACAGAGAAAAGCAAGAGTGAGTAGAGGCAAGCCTCCAGAGTGACAAAGAGATTTGGCCACGATACAGTTCAAATAATGTCGACACCTCATCACCACACTTTAAAGTAGCTCTCTATTCACCAAGTATGTGGGATCAATCATTGCTCCCTCACAGTTCGCATCCAGTACACTGCGTGTTCACATCCTAACGAAGATGTTTTAATAATACACACTATTTATTCATTGCACATAATCCGAGAGATGACTCGGAGTCTCAGCGGGTACTGTAATACATTCATTAAAAGTTTGAAGCCTCCTCTCAGAATGATCTAACCTGGGGATGACAGAGAATATGACAGTTTATTTTTGAAAAGTAATGGTTTGGGGGTCTGGGGGAGGAGAGCAGACTTAACACCGATCTTTAGGCAGTTCAAGGGATGCTCGGATGAAGAATTTAAAAGACTGACTTTCCTCCTCTCACTCCCTTTTATAGAGGATAGATTTTCCAAGTATTTTGCAACATAGATAAACCCAGTCTTGGTCGTCATCTGCACCACCAGTCTGACAAAAGGGCTTCTGCTTCCTCATAGCGTCATTAACACCAATTACCTTACCGCACATTTTACCCATAACGCCTCTGAACCTCTGCTCCCCACAAACTGTCAAGTTGACCAAAGCTGAAACACTGTTAGAAAAGTCTTGTTAAAGTGAAGGTTCGAGTCGCAGCTGCTGCTAGTGCAGCATGAGGAAAACGGGGTTGCCCACTGAATTATTCATAAATAAAAATGGAAGGTTCAATGACAAAAACTAAGTTTATTAATTCATTGGAAATTCTGGTTTTATCTTTTACAATGGAGGTTTTATCTTAATTTTCTACCATTGTGCACCATTAAGGCTAGTTGTCTCCAAGCTCGAAAGGATTACTCAGGGGACAGCGACTGGAGAAGTCCCCTGATTGAGTGACGAAACGTATTTGACTAAACTTCTGATCCAGCTGAACAGATTCACCTCTTTTTGTGATTTCCATACCTGGATTATTGAGCACGCATCAAGAAAAGAGAGAGCGACAGTTTACCCAGCAGGGCTTTTAATAAACACAGTTCAAGTACCGAACGAACGCACGACTGAGGTCAAGCAATCGGCAAAAAAGGAAAACCCTAAATCCTAAAAAGACATGGTTGCATACAAACAAGGTTCAAGAGTCAAGGAATAAGTCAAACCTGAGAGGGAGGCCAGATGACAGTGCGCCCTGGGTCAGAGAATTCTTGGGAAGTCTGGCGTCGACTGTCGCGATGGTCAGGGTTCTTGTATGTTCGGTGATGAAATGGAGATTGTTTTTAGGTGTGCCCGCTCCATCCGCTCAGAGGGCGTGTGAGGACACGGGGCCGTAACGGTGCACGTTGGTTACGACACAATTTGATATCCTATTGTAGCGTCGACAGCGTCCTGTGACGTAGCGCCTTACTTGTCACTCCTATCATGATCACAGAAAGAGGTGAATCGGTTCACCTCTTTCTGTGATCCCCTTACCTGGATTATTGCAAATGCATCAAGACACTCCTATCATGCAATGCCCTCCCTTTTGGAGTTGGTGTTATACTTGGCAGAGTCTGAAGAAGTCACCTGGTGAGTGACCAAACGTTTCTGAATAAACTTCTGATCCAGTTGAACTGATTCACCTCTTTTTGTGATTCCCATAACTGGATGATTGAGCATGCATCAAGACAAAAAAGGATACATATATATTTTAAGAAGAATGACAAGAATACAGGTGAATGTGCCAGCCTTGGGGTCTGTAAATCAAACACGTCAATAAAACATCATTTGCACTAAAAATATCAAGAATAAGCCATTGAATATTGGAATAATGCATCTGAGTTTCAACCAAACATGTAAGGGTACTAAATAATGTCAGTTTAAAGAGAGGCTAGTGAAACGTTACGGTAAATGAAGGGAGACAAACCAAAGTCTCCCTTCAAAAAGGAAGTAAATACAGTGTCACATGCCCAAGAGAGGGGCGGGATGGCTCAGTGGGTGGAGCGGTTGCCTGGCGATCGGAAGGTTGCAGGTTTGATCCCCGGTCCTGCAGAGAAGTGTATTGAGGTGTCCTTGAACAAGACACTGTTCCCCTAACTGCTCTGCCCTGTGATAGACTGGTGACCTATACAGGGGGTACCCCGCCTCTCACCCAATGAGAACGGAGATAGGCTCCAGTTCCCCCACCACCCGATATCGGATAAGTGGTTGATGATGGATGGATGGATGGATGGATGCCCAGGAGAGGGACAAGACATCCTTGGTTTCCAGTGACCCAATGTCGCAACCACTAACTTTCACTTGGTGAAACAAACAGAGAGGGGAGAGAGCAGGTGGTGGGGCAAATACAAAATAATTCCCTCTAAACTGCCAAAATGTACAAGAGTCTCCTGTGGACACAAGGTAATGAGCAAGCACCATCAGTAATGATAGACACCACCCTCAAGCCCCCTTTACCACCGCCCCGCTCACAATATACAATGGATCGAAAGGAAAAATTTAGGATGGGTTACTTTATCCATCTTTTTTTTCACTTAAAGGTTAGGGAAAAAGCAGAGGTAGTGTGGGTCCAGCTACAGCAGGGGGTAGATAACCGATAATTGGGATGAGCAGGAGCTTGAGCAGTGGGGCACAAGCAGAAAGAAATGTATCTGGATATTTGAGGGAAAAGAAGAAGGAGAAATTAAGAGGACAGGAGATGGAATGGAAAGAGGAATAATAATAATGATGATTCTCTTATCAGTCCCGCAAGGGGAAATGTGGATTTCTCTGCATTTTTGACCCAACCTATTGTATAGGAGCAGTGAGCTGCCAACATATGGTGCTCGGGGAGCAGTTAGGGGTTCAGTGTCTTGCTCAAGGACACCTCGACATGCTGTATGGGGATCGATCCTGCAACCTTCTGATTGTCAGACGACCGCTCTACCCACTGAGCTATGCCGCCCCTTGTTATTGGTGCAGCTATGCTGCACCAAGAACAAGTTAAATTCCTTGAGCATGTCAAGCACATTGGTGAATCAAGAGGATTCTGACTTGGAAAAGCAGTATTGCACAAACCAGGCATGAGGCTGCTGAAAGCAACAGTCCGTTGGCCCACAAAGTCGCGTCCGATCGGGTCGTGGTCCCACACGAGAAATCGCACCAGAGCAATCTCAGCCATGTGGAGAGTAAAGGACAGGGTCTCCTCCCATACTGGATTAAACCCTTGCAAGAGAGAGCACACAAACACACACCGTCAAACCCTGTCAAAATCACACAAAGAAGAATGAAATAATCTGTTAAACTGATGAGAGCTAGTAATAAATTAGATAGGACAGACAGACGGACAGACAGATAAGAAAGACACTTATTGGTGGACAATCATCAATCAAACCAACTGAGATATGGATCATCCTTCAGGTTTTCCTCATAATATCATGCTAATATAATAACATCTGTCATGTTGCTTTAAGGCAGAACAAAATTGGTGTTAGTGAAAAGATGCAACAAATGAAATAAATTTGATCTTTCTCAATAAATGAATATATTCTGCATTAGCTGGGGGATTTTCTGAATAAAAGACTAGATTTAGGTCTCAATCCGAATCAAATCAATTTCTCTATAGGGGGAAATAAAAACAGATGAGGCTCAAAGACCTAGCAGCAGTGATCATGAAGAAATACGTTGAATTATTCATGTCTAATTACAAAACACTAGCATGCCTATGTGTGCATGGGGGGATTATGTTTTACTGCAAATTGGTAGGGGAATGGCTGATTTGGCATGCTGCGTGCTTACAAAACCTTCAGGTCTCTGATAATGCATAAGGGAGCTTCAGGGAGCCTCTAATCACAGTTGTTATCTTTATTGTTAGTGTGCTGGGTTTTGCTGTGCTTGTCTAACCGTTGTCATCAACGACTCGCGTCTGTTCCTTGCAGCAATCAACAGGCAGACCGATGATCTCCACCTCCACGAATGGATCAATAATCTGGAGAAGAGCAGATTGAAAATGGAGTCTTAACTGTGAGTACATGTCGTTGTTTTGAGAATGAGAGAATTCTACAGTGTTTCGGCACAAAAAGAAATGAAACGAAAACAATGATGACTCCCTCCTCGTCCACGGGGCTGTTTGATGACTGTAGAGTCTAACTCTTGATCCACGAGTTTTATTGCATGCTGGGCATAAGAAGGCTGCGTTAGCTCCTTAGCTTATTCTGTTGTTTTTTTCCACATTCCTCTCCAACTGTTCTGCATCTCTGGAGCAGATTGCGCCATAGGAACGGTTTTTGGCAGCTTGCCCGAGTCTCAAGAGGTCGATACGACATCTCTTCAGCCAAGTTTTTAGCTGCTCTTTGTATGGCTTCTCCTGGCCAAATAAGGACCAGTGGCCCAGATGAAGCTACATGCATGCAGTATGCATGCAAGCACCAACACGGGCACATGCTCTTTTATTGTGTATTTGGGTGCGCTTACCTCTCCTCTGTCCCCAAGCATGGAGTCTGGTGGCTTGGGCAGCTGCTGTCCACTGATTATTTTGAGGATCAGCTGTTTCTTGGGGTAAGCTGGAAGTGGGTCATCGCAGAAAGGGTTGAGGGAGCCTAAAGGAAGCAAGAGATGGTTGAATGAGGCTGATTACATCACGTTTTGTGTGTCTGTGTTTGCTTCGGTCTGCGCTTGTAAGTGTGTGTGCACGGTTTACCCACAGACTGTCACGGTACATCTTGTGCAGTAGTCATAAGGAAGGTGCATGTGTTCTTTCCACCTGCTCATCACCACTGGATAACCCTTACTGTGAATCAGGAGGCCGCCTAGCGTGTGAGCCTCCCCCTCCCATACAGAGCCTCTCCAGAACAAACCCCTCTGCCAGGTCCTCGTTTGGCCACTCACAATGCAAACTCGGGCTTAAGCAGCTAGAGGCTGCTGGAGCTGTCATGCTCCTCAGAGCAGATGTGGATACCTACAGAGCGCTCAGGTATCCATTAACATCTGGCCCAACCTGCTCTCTTGTAAACACAAGCTAATGCCCTCTGAGCCCAGGATTGGAGTGCTCAATAGCACTAAGACATTTATGAATTTACACCAGCCTCTAGCCAACACAGGATAATATTGAGGTCTATTCCAAGCACTTGATACCAGATGGCTCTCCATCCACGGAACACTTTATAAATCAGTGGTTCTTTCTGTTGGCCGAAGAGTAAAAGAGACATTTGGACTGGTTTGGAGAGAACTCGGAGCACACGGCTCCCTTGCTGAGTAGTGTGCACAGAGACTCCAAAGCTTCACTTAGAAAACCCTTTTCAACAGTCCTCTGAAGCCCTGGCAGCGGCCAAAACAGAAGGTACACAGCAAGCTTGGTTGCCTACAAAACGAGTAGTGGATAGCCAAGTAACGTCCATCCATCGGTTCCATCGACCATCCATCCATCCAGCGACAACCGCGTATCCGGAGACGGGTCGCGGAGTCATGCTGGAGTCTATCCCAGTAGTCATTGGATGAAAGGCAGGGAAACACCCTGGACAGGCCGTCATTCCAGGGCAGTCGAGGGTTCAGTGTAATTACTAAAGGACACTTCGACACCCTTTCTGAAGGAACGCATCTTTAAATCTTGAGAAATGCACACTGGTCTCCTAGTTCAGACTGTTCAAGACAATGAAGTTGGATGCTCCATGGCATACAAAGTTACATGGCATATTTTGGCCTCTTTGCTTTTCATCTATTCTGTGAGCTGCACTCTCACACCCACACACACACACACACACACACACACACACAAACACAGTACCTTTGCACATTGGAGGGGGCTTGAGGACATAACCACTTCCTCCATTCACCATGAACTTGGCTCTGTTGAGCTGCATCATCCTGCCTTCCGTCTGGTAGTTCAGAGCCACTGCAGGGGAAAAGTGGAGAAACTGTTATTTTAGTAACTTGGACTCACTGCTCAGCCACTCAACCCTGTAAACCGTTTTAATTAACCACATCTGTATTTATTGATTGATTGAAATGGACGGTGGGAGTCAATATGTGGTTATTTATTCATCCGCTGCTGTGCTCAATGGGAGGCAGAGAACCAGGAACAGAAGACTTCATTCACCACATCACCATCACATCGGCTGCAGTGCTATCATCCATCATCCTCTCTTGACCAATCACACAGTGTGTGTCTCCTAGAAGGGGCCTTCTGAGCCTCGCAGGGGGAGGACAGACGAAAGCCAGAATCAGAATCAGGTTAATGGTCGTATAGGTTTTCATATACATGTACACAGGGTAGACAAGGACCAGGTGGAGGGATTATATCTCCATGCTGGCCAGGGATCATCTCAGGATCCCCCAGACAGAGCTGGTGGATGTGCTGAGGTTTGGGGTCCCCTGCTAGAACTGCTACCTCCATGACCCTACTTCAGATAAGCCGTTGTTGATGATGGATGGACCGATGGATGGATGAAGGATAACATGCATGGAATGTGTATGGTAGGTCGCAGCTGATTTCCCAGCATTCATATAGAGTGGCGTGTAAAGGCAGTTAAAGGGACTGGCCTTACCCAACTGGCAGCCAACGTTCCAGTAGAACTGGGGGTTGAAGTTGGAGGAGTCGATGCGATATGCTGATGGGTAGATACGCGACAGCTGCCTCTGGTTGAAGCCCAGGAACTGTTCGGCTCTGTGATGGACCAGCGACTGGGCCCTGGTCTCACTGAATGACAGCACATCACCTGGAGTCCCTGTAAGCAGCCGAGGGTCAGCAGGGAGACGACAACCTGTGAAAGGCCCAGCATGTATAGGTGTGTGTGTGTATGTACACGTGTGGCTGCACGTGCTTCGTACCTTCATACAGACACTCTTGCGAGGCGACAGAGTTGGTGAACACCACCAGATCCGACAGGTCTCGACTCAGTTTCATTGTCTTCCTTTTCCTTCCACCTCTAGCAGAACAACAGGACACGAGGGACGTGTGGGTAAGACACGAGAGAGAGAGAGAGAGAGAGAGAGAGAGAGAGAGAGAGAGAGAGATCCACCCCAAGAGACCAATAGATTAGATACATATAGCCAGAAGGAGAGAGTGGGATGCATATACACACATCAACCTTTACCACACACACAGGGGCTCTGCATGACAATCCCACTCAACCCCACACTATTGTAAAGGTAGCGAGTGAGATTCTCCACCAACATGGCAGTTTCCCAACCACAGGGGAGAGTATCAAAAGGGGGAGGATACCTGAACAGGGCGACAGGGTTTAACTAGAACTTATGCAGTGCACATAGATTTACATCCTCAACCATGCACACTCACACCGACCTGAGTGCTGTCACTCAAATAGCTTTTCAGCAGGGTGCCAGGTGAGGTTTGCATTGAGACCAGATCACTGCATATGTGAATATGTAACAGTGACTTTATGGTGGCAGGCTGGAGAGACACAGAGGATGTCAACACAGCACAACAGAGGGAAGGAATAAACAGATGATTTCTATACGCCTTCCTCAGGCCAGCCACACACACTGTCTGAGACTGCCACTGTCTCTCTCTCACACACACACACACACACACACACACACACACACACACACACACACAGTGAAGGAGTCACCTGTTGAACTGCCCTCCGGCCTCCCTCCCGTAGCTCTCCTGACAGTCCTCCTCATTGTCCCCACCCTGGCATGTCAGTCTGGATTTGGAGTGTCTCTGCAAAGGGAAAAGGCACACATGTGAATACAAATGCACCTCACACACATGTTGGTTTCCATGAAATTCCATGAAATTTCTCCATCAGCTCACGAAGTTCCACCTACCTCAGGAGCTGCAGATTCCGTTCATAGTAATAATAATAATGATTCCCTTATCAGTCCCACAAGGGGAAATGTGGATTTCTCTACATTTTTGACCCAACCTTCTGTATACGAGCAGTGAGCTACTGACATATGGCGCTCGGGGAGCAGTTAGGGGTTCAGAGTCTTGCTCAAGGACACCTCGACATGCTACATGCAGGACCAGGGATCGATCCTGCAACTTTCCGATTGCCAGAGGGCCGCTCTACCCACTGAGTTTTGCTGAGCTATGAGCTTTGATGGACTTCATTTATTAAGAGCTTTATCTGGAAACCCAGAGCTTCACAGTGAGGGGATGAAACTCTCACCTCAGCCACCACCAATGCACAGCAGCCACTTTGTACCAGAACATCTGCCACACATTGTCTTGAGGTGGAGAGGGAGGAGCCACTGAGCAGTTAACACAGCACATGGGGGAGGGATAGGTGGCCAGACGGAGAGAGCCAGGTTGAGGATTTGCCAGGACACCGGGGGACCACTAGTCTTTGTGATAAGTGTCAAGGAATCTCTAATGCCCACAGTGAGTCAGGACCTCGGTTCCAACGTCTCATCTGAAGGACATCTCCAACATGCACTTGAAGCCCTTTCAGCAGAACCTGCTGAAGATGACTCCAGGACTTGATTCCTTATAGTCCTACATGATGGGTGATCCTCTAGACCCATGCAGCAGGCAAGCCTCTCAAGTACCACGTTCAGCGGCCCCCATTTCATTCCCAGTTTTCCAGACATATAGGAGTATGACAGAATGCTGCCTACACAATCTGTGTACTACATGCATCTGCTACATGCTCCTACCCACGTGCACACTGTGGATATAGGGGCTCTTTCATAGCGGCGCTTTGATGATCAGCGATTACTTTTTATAGTTGACACATGGATTTAGTGGAGTGGGCTGATTTCTCCCAAAGGATGGCGTTAATGTAGTGGTTAGTCGGTTCATTTGGGTATGTGTCTTTCTGAGCATGTGCACTCCAGTGAGAGGAGAAACATTCCCATCACAGATAAAGAGGAGATGAGGAGGAGAGGATAAGGGTTGTGGTAATTACAGGGTTTGGGCCGCTTGCTGACGGATAATTTGCACACACGCACAGATTTGCAGATAGACACATGCACATATGTGACATGTGGGTGCATGCTTAATGAAAAGGGAGAGGAGGTAAAGCGTGCAGGGAGAAATGAAGGAAGTGACAGGCGATGGGATGGAGTGAGTGTGTGGGGGGGTGTAGCAAGAGCTTTGAGAAGACTTCAGTTCCTGTCTGACGGACAAGTTCCACTTGTAGAAACGTATATAGAAAATACATTCCAGGTAATATCCATCCATCTGTCCATCCATCGTCAACCCCCTCATCTGAACCCGGGTCGTGAGGACCTTTATGTTGTCTCATGCCCATTTGTATCCCCAAGAGCAACCCTAAACCTAGCCCTACAGATAACTACCTGTCAGCCAGACACAAATTGCCACCTGTGTCTCCATCCTTAGCTTCTTTACAACCACTGTACACCATAGAACAGCTGATTTCTTACATAAGCTCCCATAACCAAAGCCAAAGAGGATGCTGAGAATACCTAAAGCAGCAAACACGGGTGTACCAAATCCACGAGGGAGCACCAAAACCATACGCACAGGAGGTTTGCAGGACCGGAAAATGTATTCAAATCAATAAGCCTACATAGCTTTTCTTCTTCCAGCCTGGACAGATGAGCAACATTGGCAGGACCACCTCTGAGAAGGTACCATCAAGATGCTGCGGGACAGACCCGGGATTAAACGGGATTCCTGTATTCCTGTAACGGCATTGTGAGTAAAATGCGCTAATTAAAGAGGCATTAGACTTGTGCTGTAGCAGAGATCACTGCAGGAGAGAGAGAGAGATGTTCTCCGAACACTTTAACATCATAATCATGAGTAACAACCAATCAACGGGGGTAATGTATCACTCTTAGGCATGTCCAATCCTTCCTTTTTGACCAGCGGACATGCCACATTTACCCTCCTGATGAAGCCTCGGTAGGAAACAGGACTCGACCGCCCATTTACAGTGACTCATGGATCATTACCCACAATTCTGCATCTCTCGGTAATGATGAAGAAATCTGGGAAAGCAACTGTAGCAGGAATTAGGACTCTACAATGGGTCCATGCAGGAGATCTGTTGTAGGATTCTACAGACAGACCAGAATTTATCCATATCCCAGTTTATCCTTGACAGATTATTCCCCAAACAACCACGACTCTAATTGAATTACTCGAATTTCCACAAATTAAGGAAAAATCACTCTCTGTGATGTCTCACTGTAGCTGTAACATTGTCGTTCGAATACAATGTGAGGATCGTGGGAGATAAAACGGAAGTATGGAAAGCTTAAATTAAAGACGTTTCTTGGTGCATCCTCGATAATCCAGGTAAGGAAGTCACAGAAAGGTGAATCCGTTCATCTGGACACAACCTTGATGGAGAGAAACGTCTCATCACTCATGCAAGTGACATCTTCAGTCTCATCACTGAGTCTGTACCCTCCTGGCAGGGTGGGTATATATAGTGTACGCTGTTAAATGCCAGGAGGACTGCAGGGACTTGTACATCGGGGAGACCAAACAGACGCTGGCTAAGAGGATGACACAACACAGGAGAGCCAACATGTCAGGCCAGGACCCTGCGGTCTACACCCATCTACAGGCTAGTGGACACTCATTCAAGATGATGATGTTCAAATCCTTGATAGAGAGGAACGCTGGTTTGCACAGGGAGTCACAGAGGCCTCTATGTGAAGAGGGAACCACCATCCTTGGACTGATGGGGGGCATTTTCATCCATCATTATTAGTTCCCACGTTGTAGGGGTAGATATGGACTTAGATGGAGTTTGGGGGATTAAGGCCAGATATCCTTCCTGACACCCTGTGGAGGGTTCTAACCCGCAACATCTGGTTCATCAGTTCCTGAACCAATGAGCCACCACAGTCCCCGGCACTAGTGGTGTGATGTAAACAGACAGAAAGACCCTCCATAAACATCTGATGTAGCAGAGACATAGAAAGGCCTGCTATACGTGTTCAGCATCACTCACCTTCTGCTTCAGTGTCCCGATGAGGGATCGACTCTGGGATTTCTTCACAACCCCCTTGGAATTCTGAACACAGGGAGAGCTGGATTAGTATGTGTGCATGTGTACATGCACATGTGCCCACGTGTATCATGTATCTATATGCATGATTGAGTCTGCGTGTGTGCATTACGAATCCAAAACAAGCACATTGGCAGCAGGTTAGTCACTCAAGCCGAGCGCTCAGTGCAACTGTAGGGGCGGGAGACGGCGAGCGGAGATGAATAAGAAATCGGAGGAGGGAGGTGCAAAAACAGACAACACAGACATGCACGGAGGGAGAGGCTGAGAGACAGAGGGAGGGAGGAGACTGACAGAACGCGTGGAGACGGAGATAAATAACAGTTAGAGGGAAATGCAAAGACAAAACAACACAGAGCAGCAGAGACCCACACACAGAGGCTGATTAACAGAGTGGGGTGCAGGGGATCACCGGGAACATGGGTGAAGTAAAGACAACACGAGCCCCCTGTGCACAACAGCCACTGCATTAAAAGGGATGTGAGGGAACAGAGACGGCCCAGAATAGTAGCAGCAGCAAGCGGGTGAATTAAATATTAAGTAATACTGCAGACGTTCAGTCTCTCACTCCTTCTAATCTGCTTTGTTTTTTTTCCTCTATGCAAAACACCGCCCGTGGATGTCAGGCCAGCGGTCCTTCAACGCAAATCTGGGGTGGGGCTGTAGTGGTACTGACAATTACAGCAATGGGTGGGTGCCTCTTCATCAATCATGACATTCTGGAGAGGATTGACCCATGAAAAGTTATCACTGCCTCCATGACTAACTCCATGGCCTAGTTTTCCTCTCCCTCCCTCCCCTTTGATGTTCTTTCTCTCTCTGCGTCTCCTTCTAGACAATATGCATGGTCCTCCTCCTCCTCCTCCTTCTCCTCAAGCGGCAGTGCACACAGCAGCCAAGCAGGCATACCTGCCGCATATTTATCTGCAGACCCTGGTGTGTGGCCCGGAGAAGGGCGCGGATGCTGAAGCTGTCTGTGTCCTCCTTGTCTCCGATCTGAGACTCCTTCAGGAGCGAGTCCAGCTTCTTTCGAATGTGCGACTCCACCTGGTGGTGGCCGTTACTCTGTGTGGGGAGGAGTGAGAGAGACTTTAGAAAAAATTATTCATATCCTATTGTAACAAGCTCAGCATTTCATCATTC
Source organism: Regalecus glesne (assembly GCA_900302585.1). Lineage (NCBI taxonomy): Eukaryota > Metazoa > Chordata > Actinopteri > Lampriformes > Regalecidae > Regalecus > Regalecus glesne. The sequence goes on from OMLC01046641.1 coordinate 16,911, forward strand.
CAAGAAAAAAATCAGAGAGAAGGAAAAAAGAAAGATGGGGAGAGAGAGAGAGAGAGAGAGAGAGAGAGAGAGAATGAAAACAAATGAGAGACAATAGAAAGAAAGATGAAAGGGGGCAGAGACCAAGAGGATGTTTTCATGAGGAAAGTAGAGGGAATCTGGAAAGAAAAACCTTGATGTCCACAATTCCTTCACAGGATTAATAAAACGTTATTGCATCTTATTTTGTGGCACAGTGGGGGAAAAGGAAATTGACAGATATCCGATACGAACTGGACAGGAAAGGAAAGCCACTTTATTTGGTAATCGTATTCCTACAATGAAATGTTCTCTCTTCATTCAACCCATCCTTTTGCATAGGAGCAGTGGGCAGCCGCAGCTCCCGGGGAGCAGTTTGGGGTTCAGGGCCTTGCTCAAGGACACTTCAACATACTTTCTGAAGGAGCCCGGGATTGAACCAGTGACCTCCCAACTAGAGCACCCAATTACGTCCTGTGCTATGCCACCCATAGCTAAAGCACTGGGCCACATATTGTGGGAGTGGACATAGACTTAGATGGAGCGTGAAGGATTAAGGCCAGAGACTTCTTGACACCCATTGGTGGGATCGAACCTGCGATATCTGGCTCATCAGTTCCTGATGTGTGTTTTCTAGAACGAAGCTAACAAGCCCCCATGAGATACAACGGATGATAAACTGTCGATTATCATTATTATTATTAACATTAATTATTATTATTTGATCGTTTATTATTTTATACATTATTAATAATAACTATTATTATTTGATGATACAATGTTATTATTATCATTATCATTATAATAATAATAATAAAGCATCAAAAAACAACTGCATGGCTCAAAGCATATGCAGCCACATTGTTGCATCGTATTGACCATAATGTGCTGCTAACACTGATTTATGATACCAATCAGGTTTTCACAATAAGCCATTAGCTCCATCTGCAGATATTCTCTGTGTTAACAGTGCGGCTGTGAAAACAGAGTGACTCTAACTGGTTAAATTGGCCAAACAAATCAACCTGTTTGCAGGGAGGATGGGGAAAAGCCGCCACCATGGAAAGCAGCCATCATGCTATCAAAGTGGGAGCTGTCAACAGAGCCAACAGCGGTGTCTGCAGCCTGGCCGTGCAAAGCGTGGGGTTGTGAAAACTCTGAGAGCGTGTCTATTTTAACAACACTTTCTAGGAGTTTGGCGAGCAGCGGGTGCGGTGCATATTAGTGGCTTGGTGGTTTGCGGCCTCGATGTCTTTGGATGTTTGCAGAGTAGAATAGCCCGGCGTCGGAAAAGCTGTAAAGATGTCGCAGGGCGAGTTGGGTAAGTTATGTGCATCTGTTCTGAATAAAGCTAACGGACCAGCCGTGGCAACATGTTCTGGCACCGCTGACACTTAACCACCGTGATCTATGTGTTAGCTGAACAGAGAGTGTAAATTATTCATCTCTGCTTTCCAACTGCAGGGATGGTTTATGGTCCCACCGTACAGCAGAGATTAGACCTGGGCATTGGTGCAGTCATCATCTATGGAACCTGTACAAGCCTGGGCCTCTCAGGCCCATTTGTGCAGTTGAAGCAATGCCAGTGACATTACATCCCTGCTGCTTGTTGTGTGCGTTTGCTTTATGAGTGTGTTGTCAGGGTGGCACGGGGGTGCGGCTGTTAGCACTGTTGCCTCACAGCGAGAAGGTCCTGGGTTCGAATCCCGTCTCGGATCCTCTCTGTGTGGAGTTTGCATGTTCTCCCTGTGTCTGTGTGGGTTTCCTCCCACCATTAGGTGACATGCATGCCAGAGTTACTACTCCCTTGAGCAAGTCGATATGAAAAAGAACTGGAGTTGGTCTGCGGGCGCAGCAATTGCGCTGCTCCTGTACAATAGGATGATTAAATAAAGAGGACATGTTTCATTGTGTGTATGTACAATGACAGATGAGTGAATAAAGCTAAAAGGGCTGTTTTTACGTGTCACGATTAGGCCCCATGCTGTGGGAGGGGAGGGGGATATAGATGGAGCGCAAGGAATTAAGCCTGGAAGAGGAGAAAGAGGGCAGGATGACAGAAAGACAGAGGGATTGAGACCCACTAAAAGCAAAGAGAGTTTGAACAGATCATAAAGGATTACAAGTGAAGCACTCTGCTGCCAAAGTCCACAGATCCTGTCTGACCCTGCATATATACGGGCATATAAACACTCACACTCACACACACACACACACACACACACACACACACACACACACACACACACACACACACACACACACACGTTAATGAGCATCTCCTGTGCATCTCCTCTGACTTACGTTGCTGCTCTTCAACTTGAAGTCATCTTCTATTTCATCTGCACTGTCGTCGTCTGACACCTCCCCCTCCTCAGCATCAGCGGACAGATAGGCAGGCAGACGCTTACCCTGAGGGAAGCACAGGAGAGACAGGGAGACAGGGGGAGGTTCAACAGAGGAGAGCAAGGGGAAAGCACTTGAAGAAGAAGTCTCAAACCCGCATGTGTCTTGAACGAATCGCATTTTCTCAGGCTGTCATGGGTTAGCCTCCCTGCACCCATCCACATCCACACTCACACACACCGGATCCTCCCACACAGAATGGCAACACAATACACACCGCCCACACTCACAGCCGAGATGCCAAGTGCAATGTGACGGATGCAGA
>OMLC01046643.1:7950-18318 GCA_900302585.1 Regalecus glesne
GGGGGGGTGTTCTGTTTCTATTCACTATGTATATTGCCTCTGGGCAGACTCTGATGGCTCCTACCATCCTGTCGGACTGAAGATTAGCTTTGGGGCACTTCCTCACTGGAGGAGTGGCTTCTGACTGGAGGAGAGCATACCCCTGGCTCGACCTTCTGCTCATTTTCACCAATTAAAACAGAACCACTGTTGATTTCAGCCAAAAGTAGAGTCAATAAAATGCAAGGTTGGGATCACTTCCATAATTAAAATGGTGCACATGCTTGAAAGTGTCTCACAGTCTTCCCTTGAACTAGCAGACTTTGTTCTGTGACATGAAGACAGTGTTTACACTGCCAATCTAGCAGAGTCAGAGAGAAGCTCATCTCCAAAAGGACACACGGGGAAAATATAAACTACTCTGCAGCCCTGTTTGTTTGTATCCCTGGGGTAATTAGTGCTCCTTTCTGCCTCTCCTTACCTCCACTTCCCTTCCATTTGAGTGCATTACTGTAATGGGTAAGTGGTGAGGATGTTCTGTCGGGAGGCGAAGGGTTCTCGGCACAGCACCTCACTTTCAAAACTCCCACAGATGTAAGCAGGACCACAAAGTGAATACACAAACGGGGATGTGTGCACAGTGTACACGTGCACACACACAACTGTTCACAGAGCAAACAGCCCCTTTCACCTGCGCATGCACACATCGGGGGCATATACTAGCAATCCATCCGACACACACGATGAAAACAAGCACACACACACACTCCTCTGCTATGGGAGTTATCAGGCGAACCCTGCCCTGTGGTCCACAGACACACAGTCTGTACTGTATATAGAGGAGCAGAGCCTTGAGCCATCTCTTCCCGTGTGTCAGTCTCCTTGAGGGTTGCTATCCACATCCAAGCTCCACGCCAGTCAACATGCCTGCAGACTACAATGGACGGTGGGAGATGGTGAGCAACGAGAACTTTGAGCAGATCCTGAAGGCCCTGGGTAAGCACTAGCTTTGGTCCTACGACCTGCTCAGATTAAAAGCCCCACCTCAATCTATCCAGGAATTGGATTTATCAATGCTGATAATGAAAATTGCAAAAAATACAAGTGTTAAACAGAGAAAAGAGGAGGAGAAAGCAGGTGAGTGAAACTGAGAGAGGAGGTTGAGGTGGGACCCAGTAGCACTGCTTCATTTCCTTATTGAGCCGCTGTCAGGCTGAGTTAACCTCCGCTCTGTGAGTGGCCGGCTCCCGTTACCGAGCCAAATAAATATTGATTTTGTCCTTTCCGCATTTTTATACTCCCAATTCAAAAAGGAAGACAGATTCTGACCCTGGATCAGACAGCCAACCGCTGCGGCGTGTGGTAGAAGCCAGGCACAGAGCTCTTAACTTGGCGCGTCATTGATCAGGCCCCGGAAGCTCTTTCATAATTCATGACTTTATCTGCAATTCATAGGACAAGCCTGGCACGCTCAGCCACACAGATCAGAGAAATCCTGAACCTAGGAAGCCCTGTTCCTCAGCACAGTCATCTCATTTCCAATGTGCGGATTGGAAAATGACATCCTTATGGAAATGGGTCAAAAATGTCATTTGGATCTTTAAGACCCATGGGAGGAAATTGAATTTTCCCTTTAGGGCAAATGGGATATGAAAATCAAAATGGTCAGAGTGGGGGGTTTGTCTGTGACGGGGTTCACAGCCGAATGGGGCGAAGAAACTCATTTAGTCCTATAGAGACTCTAACCAAAGTCATTTTAAAGGGTAAATGACACTGTCATCTGGGCAGCATGAGTTTAATAGAAATATGAGGCGTGTAGCGGCGCATGTATGCATGTCTTCTGCGTGCACTTTTTGTGTAAGTGTGAATGATGTTAAGTCACAGAGATTTGTATATTGACTAAACCAGAGATGATTGTGACAGTGGCTATGGACGGATACAATGCTTAAAGTCAGACTGACACCGTTTTTACCACACACAGAATTAGGTTGTCACAGAGGAGGGAATTGTAAGAAAAAGTTTTTTCAAATGGCTCAAAAAAGTCTTTACAAGTTTATAAATGGATTCACAACAACATTGCCAGTCATGGCACTGTTGTTAAATCCATCCCCCATTTATGTGCTTGTATGTGTGTGTGTGTCTGTAGACATTGATTTTGCCACTAGGAAGATCGCTGTCCACCTGAATCAGACCAAGGTAATAGTGCAGAATGGAGACAAGTTCGACACAATTACCCTGAGCACCTTCAGAAACTATGAGGTAAACTTCGTCGTGGGGCAGGAGTTTGAGGAGCACACCAAAGGTCTGGACAACCGCACAGTCAAGGTACTGGGACACAGATCTGCAGCTTATTTCTGAACATCCCATAATTCAGGCTTCCCAAACTGGAAAAGACCTCCCAAGGTCAGACCAAGTACAAGCCAAATGTTTAGGGGGGAGGGTCCGAGTCAAGATCATTGCCATTAGAGTGCTTTTAAAACAGTGTAAGTCCAGTTAAACACCATGACTGTTAACTATACTAGTGTGAGCGCTATAGTGGCTTATTATTCAAGATCTTTATTGTCATTGTGTAAGCACAATAAAATTGCAATTGCATCAGCCTCAAACAGTGCATACAGAGAATAAAAATACAGGGCTGAGATAACTATGAAATATCATCAATAAAACATAAGGAGCCTAAAGAAAATAAAAACAATACAAAGTACAAAATGCAATAAAGTTACCAATATAATACAATCTATGAAGTGGAAAAATATCATCAGCAAAAATGCAGTCAGGGTGCGGTGGACAGATTGGGTGTGTTAAAGTTGCATGTGAGTAAATATTTCAAAAGCCGCACGTAACCAGTGTTGGCAACATCTCGGACTGAGGAGATGTAGGAGTTCATTAGTGCCACAGCTTTTGCAAAGAGGCTGTTTTTCAGTTTATTTACCCGTGTGCAGAGATTTGTTCCCTTTGGTACCTCATGGTTGTAGTTTTTGGTCTTTGTGGGCTACTACTTAATTTAGTATTTGGAAGATGTATTGACGGGTCACAAAACTTGATAATTGCTTCCCTAATTTTGAAATGGCCTAAATAATCCAGTTAAGAGGTGTAAAGTGCTAGCAAAAAGGAAAAAGGATGAGATACAAGTAGTCATTTTTACAAGACATCCTTGGAACGACATATCCAGAAAATGTTGGTTAAATGGTTATTGGATTCCTTTTCATGCAGTGCTTTTGCAGTCTAGCGACCACTCAAAAGCAATGAGTGATTTGGAAAGACCAAGAGGTCTCTTTTCATGTGTCATGATTAGTTCCAACGTGGTAGGAGTGGACACATACATAGATTGAGTAAAGAGGATAAAGGACAGATGCCCTTCCTGACACGCTGCAGCGGGTTCAAACCTGCAACATCTGGCTCATTATTTCCCAAAGCACATATTCTACCACCGTGGCCCCCTGTGACTTAGAATGGCTGTTTTTTTCAGAATATCTACCCATGGTCCTGAATAACTTGGTGGGTAGGGCCTTGGGGATATGGTAGAAAGGAAGAGGTGAATTTTCTTAATGTGACTGCATGTATTTTACTTTAGCCCAAAACAACTAACAAACCATGTCTGCCCGTTGCTCAAATCTATATCAATTCACAGGTTTCATTGACAGTCTAAAGGGTCATCTTTAGGCAACAGTCCAACTGCAAAGTTTATCCAAGTTTCCTGCATTTACATAATCCAATGTGGTGTTCTTATCACAGGCTCCCTATATCTGAACTTCTGAGATGCACAGATACATAGGACGTAGCCATACTGGCTGCATCTATACCTCATTTACTATCTAGACCAGTGTTTCTCAAAAGGTGGTGTGCGTACCATTAATGGTAGGCAAGAAGATTGATAAATAGCCTATTTAATAAGCATAATTTCATTTAGAAGATGCCATTATCCAAAGCAACGTATGTATAGTTGAGTCAGTTACATCGTGCATTGACTGAGCTTTGAACCCAGGTCTTCTGCTTGACATGTTAAAACTCTACCACTGAACCACCAATACCCAGGGTACAATATGTATTAAAACATAGATATATTCATATAAGATGGAAAAAAATGCACCACAAAGATAAAACAAGTGAGAGAATACAAATCCATTAAAACATACCCCTTTAAAATAACTAGACCTCATTTCCTCAATATCATGGAATTCAGAAGCATTTTTGACCAAAAGGACTCACTTCCCCATATGCCTCTTGTAGGTCACCCCTAACCCATGCCAATGACTACTAGAGAGAAGTCCGCTAAAAAATATCTTCAGCAAACCAGTATCAGTAAAATTTGGGGGGGCAAAGTAATGGATAAGTGGCTCAAGCATGTTGTTCCTCCAAGCAGCCAATATCTGCAGTATTCGGAACTGAACATTGGATTTTTTTCCACTTTCACGCACAGTAGAAATCTCGTCCTGGTCAAACAAAGCTCAGCTACTTGCACCTTTCAAATTACCTGATCAGTCCTGATGATGAACTAAAAGATGCCCTATTGACATAGCTCAGGAAGAGAACACACCACCACTGGTTATAACAATGGTAATCTACAAACTTTGTGTTTGTGTCCTACAGACACTAGTTACATGGGATGGGGATAAACTGGTATGCGTCCAGAAGGGAGAGAAGGAAAATCGTGGCTGGAAACATTGGATTGAAGGGGACCTTCTGCATCTGGTGAGAAATACAGAATCGGAGATTTGGAGTTGAAGGAGTGACTCAGTGGAATATTATTGGGTGATCCAGATTGGCCATGGTTTAAGCGACAGGCAGAAAAACTAGACAGAGCCCATGAGCAAGATGTTCATGCATGCTGAAAGCTGAAACTCCACAGCATATCCTAAGACAGGAGTGTTTATTGGAGTTGACTAAAATCCCCCACATTATTTCTTTGTGAATTACTGCCTTAAACATTTAGGAAAAAGAATTATCTCTTCATCTTTTGTCTGATCAAACCTTTTTTTAATATAATTTGATTCAGTAAGACAGACTTGATTTATATCTATTGGTGACTGGTGACAACCAATGGCTCATTGGTTATCACCTGTGGATATGGAAAGAGATACATATTATAAAGATTATTAAAAAAACCAACCATAGAGCACACAGACCTGCACAGCAATGTCGTCTTGACTATCTGATTAGTATGAATTTTAAAAAGGTTTCTTACCAAAGATGAGTTTTTTTTGTGTGCTGTTTAGGAAATCACTGTTCAAGACAAAGTCTGCCACCAGGTATTTAAGAAGAAACAGTGAGATGGAACCAGATGTTGATGTTGTCTGAGCAGCAGTCTTGTCAATGAGATGTTTCCTGTTGCTGTCTTTTTACAACATAATTGTAAATATATGTAATAAAGTTTTGCTTCAACACCAGAGTGGCCTCGAGTGACTTCAGGAATCATTTGACAGGTTAGTGTTGTGAGGTAATTTACCCTTTTAGTCAAATAATACAGCTGCAATGAGGCAGGAAATGGGAAACTCTACACGCATGGCTATCTTTTCTAAACACTGTTGTGAAAGTCTGTATTGTATTGCATAATGTAGAAAATTCTGCCTGTTATCTTCTGGTGAAATGCCCTGCAGTTACAAACCTTTGATCACACAGTCAAGTGATAAGCACAGATAAACGGACCATACCTGCGTCTTGCATGTTTTGGGTCATAGGGGAGCCATGGATCAGGACGCTTGACAGTCATCTGGTAGTCGGAAGATTGGTAGGTTAATCCCCGGTTCCTTCAGAGAGTGTGTTGAAGTGTCTTTGAGTAAGACACTGAACCCCTAACTGCTTGGAACAACAAATGAGAATTAGTCTGGTGGCTAAACCTAGCATATTTACATTCTAGATGTTCATTAATATGCACTGTCCCTATAATTGAGATTATTATCATTATTATTACCATCATCATCATATACCACAAACAGTTTGTGTTTGTCAATACTCCAGCCTACTTTCTAAAGCATACCACCATACCAGGTTTTTTAATGCATATTTATCTTTCAGGCAGCCAATTGGTGGTTTTCCATTGGCTTCCATTTTCCCTCCCATTTCAGTATGAAGATCAACATTGCAGAAATATGTAACTTATATGAAAGTGGTTATCCATCACAGTGAAAATCTTACCTGGATCATTGTGCATGCATAAAGTCCCGGATGTGAAAGAAATGTTGAGGACAAATGTGAATATGAAAGAGCTAGGGAAGCAAGCATTTTCTACGCATTACTTTTGCAAGAAGGAGAAATCATTTAATCTACACTAAGTTATTGTAAAATAACCACTGAACAATGTCCAACGGTAGACATGGTTGCAGATGTTTTGACAAAGCCTATAATGAAGTTCAAGATCAAAATACGTTCGGGTTATAAACTTGGAAAGTAAACTGCCAGACTGCTAGTCCTGTATGCTCATCAGCAATTTGCCTAATTAAGTATTTCTCACAAATCGGGTGAAAGTAAAAACCCACAAGCAGGGCAACAGCCAACTCTCGTTGAAAGGGAAATGTGACTGACACTGGAATTGATATCACTGGAAATTCTGAATTAATGGAATTACAATATCATCAAGACAACTCAGTCTACTCACACATGTAAAACTGGAGCTAGCATATCACAAAAAAGGTAAATCGGTACAACTGAATTAGAAGTTTATTCAGAAACGTTTCGTCACTCAAACAGCTGACATCTGGCCCATCTGTGATGCTAGCATACCACACCCCAGCAACATGACGAGCATTTACCCTAAGTCCTTCCAACTGTGCTTTAGTTTACACAACTAAAGTTCTACTCCAACTTTAAATTAATACTCTTATCAAGAAATTGCCACGTCGTCAGACACACAACTAAGAAAACAGCAAAGCTAAATGACAGACACACAAGTTCTTATCAAAAGACCCTGTCACTCTATGTAACAAAGAACACTGACTCCCGCTACGTTAGCTAGAACAGAATGGCGAATTCTCACCGAAGAACGGAATACAAACGCAATAAATCATAAGCAGACTTTCAACCATTTACTCCCTGAAACACAAATTTTGTTCAGGGAATTCATATTTGTATTTTTTGATTTAACTAAGGCATATGTAAACGAGACACTTACCCACCTCGCTAATTTTCATGTTATCTTTTTGTAGTTTTTACTCCAAGGGATCCATTTACTTCCTGCTGTCTAGTTCTACTATAACCTGGAAATGCTGTTACCTTCCTCCTTGGAGCACCATTACTGCCCTCTGCTGGATGTATATAGCTACTGTAGATCAAAAACCCAAAATGAATTAACGCGAGTTAAGAGCTTTGAATGGGTTGCAGCCCACCAGTAACGCAGGTAGACCCTATTGGAAGGTTGAGAAACGGCATGGTCCACTTTGGGAGTGTCTGAAATCGTACTACAAAATTCTTCTGAATAAACTTCTTATCCGTTTGAGCTCACTGACCTTTTTTATAATTAATAACAACAACAACCACTACCACTCCTACTACTACTACTACTACTAATACTACTACTACTACTACTACTAATAATAATAATAATAATAATAATAATAATGATAATATCAATAACAGTAGTTTCTTTTTATTTATTTGGATGTATCTCAATACTGATATAAGTGAAATCTTCAGTCTGAGTTGACAGCAGGTATTCCCATTCGCCCACTGTCTTCGAACCAGACAATTATTATCAACAAATGGACATATACATTCAATGTACAAACAATATGGGTGGATACTGGGTAGTTATTCTATAAGAAACAAAAATATGTTTTCAAATCAAGCCCAATTTTACTGCGTTCTTATTTCTTGTTCTGCAAATGATGTTGTATTCAAATACCTTATGGAGAAAAAATGTAATACTTGGTTCGGAGCCGGTCCATTTTTTTACTCCCGTATTTCACCATCTCCATCTGTGTCCTATTCATGACATCTGAAACTGGGTCGCTCATCTCCCCACCATTAACTGCAATTGAGCACCATAAATCATGTATTCGTCCACCATGGTTGACCCATGTCCCTCTTTATAAAGTGTTCAATAGAAATCCAAAACATTTTCGTATTCTAAAAAGATGAATAGTTTATTTCAATAATCCACATAAATCACAGGAGTATTCCATATAGATCCAAACCATATCAACCTCTTACATAATACAGAATAAATTACAATGATGATATCAAATGAAGCTTATTTCAATTGGAGCACACGCTTTAGTCCAGTTGAGCTCAGTAGTAGGTGACACTTCCTAAAGCCGGAACAATACTTTTGACTAATCAAACCTGGTTATGTACATTCTAGCCTCCAGCTACCCTTGTTCCTCTGCGCCTGCGGAGCGGTGCAGTGAGTCAGGTAGCTTTGTGGAACGGCATGTTCTAGTTCCCCACCGGATCTAGAAGGTCCTCCCACAGGAAACCCAGCTGGATCCACGTAGCCGAAAAAGTTTCTCCGCTGATCTTCGACCGGGGAACGACAGCTTGCAGCAGCAGTGGAGGCAGGAAAGTTCATCATCTACCACCTTTTAACGTGGAAACATGGTAGGGGGAGGAAAAAGCTAGATCGTCAAAGTTTGCATGGTTCCCCACCTAGAGCTTCTTAGTTAAACGGGGGTCTGTTGACTTCGAATATATATATTAATTGTTCTCTTGTCATTTTTAGTGCAAGTCCTATGATCTTGACACATTGTGCATATATGGGCCTACATGCATTTGTATGTATAATAGGTATGTGCACACGGGGGTGCTTGCAACAGTTCAAGATCTTAGACTGCGTCCCGAGTTTCTGTTTGGCAATGACGCGAAAGCATCTCGGAGTCAACGTTGTCAAACTGGATCCCCCGGTCACTTATCTACATAGTTAGCTCTTTCTTATACTTGATATGAAGAAAATTAGAAAACGTTGTAAAAAAAAAACTACTACAGCAACACTAACTTACCGAGTAAATCCCGGGAGCGGTGATGCATGTTGAATCTGGTATGGGGACTGTACACAGACACGCCCCCTTACAGCAGTTCTCTGTACCCTGCCTCCTGACATCATGGAGGAGAGACAGTAATGTAGCTCTTCTGCCTACAAGCATATGAAACCGTCTTATCCTTCCTGGGTACTCGGCAATGAAGGCTGATATCGAATTAGTGCTCAGCCCTGTCCCTATTTTGATGGAAGGGGGGGGGTGCAGGTAAAATGAGCAAAAGAGAAATTCTGAGGCTGGTGTAGGTGTCACATGTTAATGTTTACATATAACCATTGCACATGTGTTCGTTTTATTACAGAACAGATGCGTTTATTTTAATGCAGATGTGTGTTGTAAGTATTATAATTTCTTTTATATGAACCATGGATTGGTCAAGTTTTCCATCCATCCACCCATCGTCAACCGCTTATCCAAAGATGGGTCGCGGAGTCATGCTGCAGCCTATCTTGGCACTCACTGGGCAAAAGGCAGGGAAACACCCTGGACCATCACAGGGCTTAAGCAGTCAAGGGTTCAGTGTCTTGCTCGAGGACACTCCAACACGCTTCCTTTAGGGGCTGGGGATCGAACCACCAATCTTCTGATAGCTAGACTGAACAAAAGTCTTGTGTGCTTGGAGGTTTTATTGAGAATTGCCCATTATTAGAAGATGGTAAAATGATTTCAGTGTAAACGCAGCAGCAGCTTGTTCTTTTAATCCACTGCCAGCATCACCACCACCCTCCCTCCACATGACTCTGCCTGCTAACTCTCTCTCCTGCCTCCCCCCTTTTTCTCATTTTCATTCTGCTGGCAGCCTCTGCGGTTGGACATCAAGCGTAAGCTAACAGCTCGGTCAGACCGTGTGAAGAGCGTGGACCTCCACCCCACAGAGCCATGGATGGTGGCCAGCCTCTACAATGGCAGTGTGGTGGTCTGGAACCACGAGTCACAGGTCACTGTCAATCAACCAACCATTCACTTTATAACTCGTTGTCCATCATTCAATTCACTCCGTGTACATCTGTATTGTCTCAGAGAAATACAGTCTTCATTCTGTTCATCTTTTTTTGAATGATGTGTTTGTAGACCCTGGTGAAGACGTTCGAGGTATGTGACCTGCCCGTCAGAGTGGCCAAGTTTGTACCTAGGAAGCACTGGGTCATCGCTGGAGCAGTAAGCATCCTAACAGCTAACGTAGTCTAAACACCTACATCCTACTTGTGTCCGTTATCATTGTGCCCTCGCCCATAATGGGATCACTGACCGGATCTTAGAATGTACAGAGTCGAGCTAGATAGCTAGAATACAGCCTCGATGAGGGTTAACCCACATGATCTGCAGTAGCCAGCTATTTACTGTTCACCGGGCTCATGCACCCAGACCACCTTTGGATTTTATAGCAATACTGTTGTAAAATATATTTGAAAATTACTTATAT
>OMLC01046645.1:0-17017 GCA_900302585.1 Regalecus glesne
GTTTGGAAAATGGAAAGACCTACTTGGGTCCATACTAATGTCACTTGCTGTGTTCCTAGGGGTTCTGACTACATGTGGATGTTGTTGCGTTCCGTGCATTAAAACTTGGTTGTTAGATTTATTACTGCCACCATCGGAGGTGGAATGACAGAAGCCAAGGCAATGACGCCATTCCTCAGTACCACAGCAGAGAATGAAGTGGATGAGACAGAGATAAAGAGACACATGTTCCTGTGGATCGTGGTCTCGGTGCGCCTGGCTGGATCTATTTGTTTGTTTGTCTCTTTCTCTCCCCAAACCCAACCGGTCAAAGCAGATGGCCGCCCACCGAGAGCCGGGGTCTGCTCCAGGTTTCTGCCTGTTAAAAGGAAGTTTTTCCTTGCCACTGTCGCCTAAGTGCTTGCTCAACGGGGTACTTGTTGGGTCTCTGTAAATCATGGTTTCGCAAAGAGCTTGGTCTTTTACCTGCTCTATATGTAAAGTGTCATGAGATAACTTTTGTTGTGATTTGGCGCTATACAAATAAAATTGACTTGACTTGACTTGTTATGTGACCGACCATTTTGATATGATTTCAGAAAATGCTTCTAAAGTATATTATATTCAATGAATGTTGTTGTGATTACTACCTGCTAGAAGGGGAGGAGTTGTTACGTTCAAAGAAGAACTTGTTTGCAGGAACTATTTTATGTGTAGTAATGCAGCACTATGTTACTATGGTGCCGCGTATTGATACCGTTCAAGTAATGCATTGAATGAGCCTGTCCAGGAATTTATATTTTCAGTAAAGAGTTTCTGAGCTATACTCTCCTGCATGGTTTGTTTTAGTTTAAGTGTACAAAAATAACAACCAAAGAAAAGCATTTGAGAGGGTAGACTCTGGGTATTTGTTTACAGTTCTTCAGGGGACTGTTTTATATCATGGGTGGGGTTACTGGATAGTGGTTCTTAGTGTTTGGTGAAGGTTGGGGGCAAGTTGAGCCAGTAAATCCCTGTGCAGAGGGGATAAGGTAGTCCCATCTCGGATCAACTTATATTCTATGCTACAACAACTAGTTTAGGAGAGGAGATGCAAGAAAATAGCAATTACTTCAAGTTCAGTTAAAAATACTTCATCAAATCAGTTATTTTGACAGCATCCCAACAGATAAATATTGTAATTAGGTGTCAATACGTTGCAAAAAAATGCCAATAAAAATTTAATTAGTGATGTTGCCGTTTCAATATTATTTCAATCCACTTGTTGTTTATTTCACTTCACAGTGGCTCAGCGGGTAGAGCACATGCCTGGGATTCAGGCATTGTGGAGTCGTATCCCGCTGCGTAGCTCGGTAAATGTGATACATTCGTTCCAAAGCACTTTAAGTGGTCAGACTAGAAAAGAACTATATAGAAAAAATCCAATTACATTTCACTTCAGGTCATAAGCTGATCCATAAGTACCTGTTATTCTCATGAAAGAAAATTAAGGTATGGTCTACTGGTCTGTGAAAGAATGAAAGTAAATCAAATAAGATATTTTAGTGATTACTAGCTTATTCATTTTCATTTCTTCTTGCCCTCTTCATCTTTGTCTGTCACACCAGCCAACTGCATATCCTCCCTCTCCACATCCGTGAATATTATCTTTGGCTTTTCTTTTTCTTTTCCTCTTGCCTAGCAGCTGTACACTCAGCATCCCTCTCCCAATATATACAGCATCTATCCACCACACAAGTCCAATCTATCTCAATCTTGCCTTTCTTGCTTTGTTGCTTTAATACTTAAGGTCCATTTTAAAATACCACTATTTGCTTACACTATTTGAGGGGATGGACACAGACCTAGATAGAGCATGGAGCATGGGGGATTGAGGCTGGATTGGAGTCTGGTAGTTCGTCATTTCAATAAGTTTTTCAAGAATTTTGGAGAATTGGGAAAGCAGAGAAACAGGCCTATAATTTGTGAAATGGTGCTTGTTTCCGGTTTTAAACCATGATATTACTTTTACAATTTCCATTTTGTTGGGGAATTTACCAGATTGGAATGATAAATTGCAGATGTGGGTTAGTGGCTTTGCAATTCCTTCAATAACTGCTTTTACTGTTGTCATGTCTATATCATTCCAGTCAGTGGACGTTTTATTTTTGCATGTTATGTGATTTCTTTTTCATCTACTGCTGTCAAAAGAAATGTATTTACATTTCTGCCCCTGCTACAGCCCAAGACTCTGTTGTCTCTGGTTCCTTTATTTTTGCTGCCAATTCTGGTCACACATTTACGAAGAATTTGTTAAAGTTATCAACCACATCCTCTATATTATCTATGGCCTTGTCCTTCTCAATAAAGTATTCATGATAGTTTGTATATTGAGTTCCATTTCTTATAATACCATTTAGTACACTCCATAAACATTTAATGTTGTTATATTTTTCTCTAATATTTTATTATAGTATTCATTATTACATATCTTCAGGATATTGGTTAATTTATTTTATATTTTTTGTACTTTTCTTCTGCCTCTAGAGTTCGGTGCTTTATGAAATTCCTATATAGTTTATTTTTCTCTTTACAGGCATTTTTAACCCCTTAGTAACCCACAGACTATTCTTTTATTTATGTAATTTAAAGTATTGTTTTATAGGACATTTTTTATTCTATAATGAATTGAATATTCCCAAAAATATATCATATACTTCATCAATATATTTTCCATCATATACCTTTTTCAAATTATTTAGTATTAAATATTTTTTTATGATCTCATTACTTCCTCAGTTTTCACTTTTTCATATTTGTAATTATTGGTATCGATTTTCTTCCTGTAATTACAATAACATACAACAAAATAGGAAGATGGTCATTAATGTCTGTTAATAGAAGTCCACTCTGTATTATTTTTCATAGTGTTTATAAATATATTATGTATTAAAGTCGCACAGTATGAAGTGATTCTGCTTGGTTGGGTGATTGTTGGATGTAAGCCCATACTGTACACTGAATTGATAAACTCTTCTGTCTTTTTATGTTTTTTGGGGGTATAGGGGGTCTATATGGAAATCACCACAGATTAACATAACATTTTGTAGACATTTTGTAGACATGCTTTCCATCCAGTCTTTAAATTTTTCAATATCTGATCCAAGTACTCAATATACACAGCTTACAATTACATTTTTCATCTTTTCTGTATAGATTTCCGCTTTTATGCACTAAAATAAAACATCAACCACTGCTGTCAAATATTCAATGATTTATATTTCGAACTTTGATCTATATATATTGCCACTCCTCCACCATTCTTGTTATTTCTTTTTACATAAGAAAATTCATATCCATCCAGATCAAAATCTGATCCATTCTCCTCACTAATCCAGGTTTCTGATATGGCTATGATATTGAAGGGAATCTTCAACTATCTCAGATATTCTTTTATGTTGTTAAGATTGGCGTACCGGCTCCTACTGTTGAAATGAATAATTGAAATCTTATGTTCTGATTTAACACATTTATTAAACGGATTTTCTGAGTAATAACTGCCATGGTTGTTGATATTACTAAATAGGTTGTTTTTCGGGTCGTTATTGTCTTCTATATCTTGTCTTTTATGCTCTGTATATATGTAAAAATGTCCAGTCCTATTTGCTTGAGATTAGCTGTCCATGAAGTAGATTGGTGACTGTCAAGTTTTATCATGTATAGTGGTATGCTTAGTCCATGAGTTTTGTTGAGTACCTTGCTGGTGTCCTTCAAATGTATTTGTCCTCGATGTTTCGGATAACCAATACCTTAGCTTCTTCTGGTGTTCCTAGAAGTTTTATGAATATTTTACAATTCTGTGTTCAAGTTTTTTGTATTTTCCCATTCTTCCTCAGTAGTCGAGCCTTTATCACTATGTCCGCATTTCTTTTTGTTAAGTGTTCATTTAGATAAACATCCGAGCCCCCAGTTTTCTTCCTTGTTTTGATAGTTCAGTTTTATGTTTTTCATTCGCAAATCTGATTATGATTTGTCTGCTCCAACGTAGAGGTAGAATGTGACAGGCTTCAATGTTATTGCTCCCTTTTTTTTAATCAAGAGATGCCATGAAAATAATTTCTGCAAACTGGAGGAGAAAATTAGATGATTTAATGAGCAATGCAGATGTACTTTAACCAACTGAAAAAAAAGAATGACATATGGAAATTAGAATGAATAGATTTTTTTTTAATCAATGAGGGTTTCCAGAGTAGGGGCAGCATGGCTCAGTGGGTAGAGTGGTCACCTGGCGATCGGAAAGTTGCTGCTTCGAATTCCCGGTCATGCAGAGAAGCGTGTCGAGGTGTCCTAGAGCAAGACACTGTTCCCTTAACTGCTCTGCCCTGTGATAGACTGACGAACTCTGCAGGGTGTACCCCACCTTTTGCCCAATGAGAACGGAGATATGCTCCAGTTCCCCAGCGACCCGATTTCGGATAAGCGGTTGACAATGGATGGATGGATGGAAGGAGTGTTTCCAGTTTAATCATGTAAAGAAGGCAGAGGAGCCGGAGGAGGTGTGAGTGAGTCAGGACAAAATGAGATGCAGACATCAAGAGATGTGGATAGGCAGGGTGAAAAAGAAGAAAAGACAATAGTAACTACATTAAGGCCTCACAGCCCTGGGCCCTGGTGATATTGCTTTTCCTGCTGAGAACAGAAAGAGAAACAAGATGGAAATAATCCAACAAAGACTGAGATATCACGCCTCTGCACAGATGGTGATGTTATGCAGAACCAGTGCATCAAGACAAACACACAGCCTAACATACTCCCAAAAACGCATGACCAGAAATGAGCAGCACACAAACAGACACACAACTCAGAGTTAATGGTGGCAGGCATGACTATGTGTCGTCTTAGTTTTTTCTCTGTCTTTTTTCACATTCCTCTCCATTTCCGGCTGTTTCATACCTCTGGAGCAGATCACTAGTTTTAATGGTTCAATGTACTTTGCTCCAGTCTCAGTGGGTCAATACATCATTTCTTCTGTCATTTTGACCCTGTTAACTACCTGGATTATTGAGCCTAAAAAGATGTATTTCTTTTCTTCCACTTAGGCATAATTTTGCCCCATTCGTTGTGAGCACCCTAAATTACATCTCTGTTCCTTTAAAAGGGAGCTGTGTGATTTAAATACTGGAGTGAGAGCGGAATGTGAAACGTGTCTCGATGCATGTTCAATAATCCAGGTATGGAAATCACAAAAAAGAGGTGAATCAGTTCAACTGGATCAGAAGTTTATTTAGAAACGTTTCGTCACTTACCAGGTGACTACTTCAGTCTGAGCTGGAAACAAAAATTACCCCCTTATAAACAGTACATTGATGCCACACAACAACAGGCTGGGTTCATATGCAAGTCAGGTGATCAACTGCACATTAAGTGGCAATGAGCACCATTCACAAAGGATTGGGGAATATTTGCAATCATGGTATTGCAAGACGCCGAACCATCTACACCCATCAGGCAGTGGACACTCATTCAAGGATGATGATGTTCACATCCTTGATAGCGAGGAACGGTGGTTTGAAAGGGGGGTGAAGGAGACCATTTATGTAAAGAGGGAACGGCCGTCTTTGAATAGGGGTGGTGGCCTCAGGGTATATCCGTATGTGACTGCATTAATGTGAATGAACTAAATACCAAGCTGCAAGTCCAGGGCCTCTTAACACCTAAGACCTACAGCTTTGTGATGGTTTTCATGAGAGAGCTGGAGTTTCTTTCACGCCAATTGGAGGGCAATATTTTTACTTACATGACAACACTGAAATAACTCACACCATCAGCTGGTCACCTCCATAGGTACTCATCCATATTAGGGTTACTGCATATTGAGTTTTCGAGAGGATTTGAAAATTTCAAAACAATTGAGAATGAAATGCAAATGATTTCTCCTCCCTTCACATGCAGTGTGGATCATGCACCCAGTGATGTAGAGCTTTAATTATTTGATCTGCAGTTTGCTCATCTTTTGGCAGGACACTTTAAGTCAGTATCACTGCTGGATTTTTTTCTTCCTAAAATGAAAACTTTCCATACAAATGGAGTTATGCTCAGTGAATATCGGTTATCTTTGGATCTACCTAAATTCGTCGACAAACATGCTCAGTGATGAGGTTTAATACATCCAGAAACAGATCTTCTCTCAATGATGATCACTTGTGTGCCGTCCTTCGCATATCCACCTCAGGTATTCAACCTGACTTCAATATACTTGTTCAAGTCCAAAAGAGGGCATATTTCTGTCACTGAGCAAGAAAGGAGGATGAAGGTAAAAAATAAATACATATGTGAAATAGCAAGGTGAATTTATTGATTTTTGTATAAACTTAATGTGATGCTGGTCTAAAAATATTCATGTTTTTGTGTATAGTTGTGATTCTAGTTTTTTAAACACTGCAAAAATTGGATAATTTTCAAAAGATCTTTTGTGACTGTTTATTAATAAATAGTAATATAATTATGTACTCGTCATTTTCATTGTATCATTGCAATGTTTAATTTACTGTTTTTTATAAAGAGATTTAATATCAGGCGGAACTGAGTTGAGTATATTATTTTGGCCTTCTACAACCATCCCAATTTCTCATGTGGCCCCTTAGGAAAATTAATTGCCGATCCCTGGTTGAGATTATAGGTGCATCCAGGATGTTTTTGCTGCCAAGTCAAGTAATTTTTTTGTAAAGCCCATCATCAAACATTTCAAATTTACCTCAGTAGACATGACTTTAACACAACATCTGATCCACAGACCCTCACATTATATAAGGAATAATGCCCTTAAAAACCCCATTAACAGGGACAACATTAGGAAGAGACTTCAAGAAGAACAACAGAGGAGAGATTTCACTCCCAAGATGACAGCCATGCAGTAGATGTTGTGTACACAGAATAAGACTCGATGTACAGCATACAATATTATCAGGATAAAATAATTATGATTAAATTGAAAATAGACAACATAGCAATAATAATGATGATGATAATATTAATGTTAATAATAAATATTATAATAATATTGTAACAAATTTTATAATAATGACAGTACTAATTAATGAATATCTAAAATACAAACTAGTCCAGCTACTAGGCTGAGATTCGTCATATATTGAATGCGGACAAATATATTGACAAATAATAATCCTCATAGGACATGAGAACAGTAGTTGACAACAGCAGTCAAAGAATCATAGTCCAGACAGCAGCGGTGGGACCAAATACACGACTCTCAGGTTCGACCAAGGTCACACACATAGACATTTTATAAAAGAAACATTGAGAGACAATCATTCATTCAGCAAGAACTAAAAACTAAATGAGGGCACAGTTTAGATTACCATATCCTCTAACTATATAATGTAGTCAGAGGAGAACATCCATCCATCCATCGTCAACCGCTTATCCGAGATCGGGTCGCGGGGGAACTGGAGCCTATCTCCGTTCTCATTGGGCGAGAGGCGGGGTACACCCTGTATAGGTCGCCAGTCTATCACAGGGCAGAGCAGTTAGGGGAACAGTGTCTTGCTCAAGGACACCTTGACATGCTTCTCTGCAGGACCGGAGATCGAACCTGCAACCTTGCGATCGCCAGGCGACCACTCTACCCACTGAGCCATGACGCCCCTCAGAGGAGAACAGTACTTCGCAAACTCATTGAGACAGAAACTAACTTGCCATGTGGTGTAGATTGTGAATCAGATAATATGCAATCACTGTTTGTTAGTTAAGGCTAAAAGATGAGTCTTAAGTTGAGATTTAAAGGAATCAAGACAGTATGACTGTCTGATGGCAGAATGGAGACAGAAAAGAAAAGGCCATGCCATCAGCTGACATTTTTTAACTTTGAGCACACATTGGAGTCCTATATTTTGAGAGTGAAGAGTGCGACATGGAACATACTGTTTAGGGAGATCAGACAGGTATGATGGAACAAGTCTATTCAGGATTTTAAAATTTAGCAGAAGCACCTTGAAATCAGATCTAACATTTGTAGGAAGCCAATGGAGGAAGGAAATGGTATAATGTGGTCAATTTCTTTTGTTTTAGTTAGAACTCTGGCAGCAGTATTTTGAACTATCTGAGGATTTTTAGTACTAGCATGTGGCAGACCTGACATCAAGTCTAACAAGTGTTTGTTTTAGTGTCTCTGCATCATCCATAGACAGGCAGGATCGAACTTTAGCAATCTTACACAAGTGAAAAATGGCAGTCTTGGAGAGTTATTTAGTGTCCTTATCAAAGGAAAGAATGGGATCAAACGTAACACCAAGAATTCCGGCGGCCTTAATTTGTAAAATCACAGAATTGTCAATAACTTTCAATACTTGATCAAAATGGTGTTGGTGTCTAGTAGGGCCAACATATCAAGTTTATCTGAATTTAAAAGCAGGAAATTTAGTGACATCTTATCTTTTACAGTTGAGTAGGATTATTAGTTCATCAGCTGAGTATCATCTGCATAGTAATGGAAATTAAATTGATGATAATGTATACTTTGGCCAACAATGTAGAGTGTTAAAATATAAAGAGAGATGATTAAAGGGCCAAGAAACAAGCCCTGAGGTATGCCATAAAAAGACATTAGAGAAGTCCGATGTGATATTGTTATAGGATATGTAGTGTTTTCTTCCAGATAAGTCTGGCTTGAGCCAAGAGAGAGCTAAGCCAGAGATATCAGCCTAACAGTTCATTCTATCAGTTAATAGACCATTGTTAATGCTGTCAAAGGCTGCACTTAGATCTAGTAGAAGAAGCATTGAGGTACAATCAGAGTTCATTGCTAATAGAAGGCCTTATACTACTCTAGTTAGAACAGTTTCAGTACAGTTACAAGCCCCAAAAGCTGACTTAAAAGATTCAAATGCTTTAGAAAAGAATGGAGATTAGAGACTACATGATAGCTTTTAAGAGACACTGGATTAAGGTGTGATTTCTTAAGTAAAGTTTCGACCACTGATGATATAAAAAATTGCAGGGAACAGTGCCAATAGTAAGTGATAAATTAACTATTTCTAGCATTTTAGATCCCAAGAAAGGCTTCAGGTCTTTAAAAACTTTTGTTGTTTAAGGGTCCAGTGCGTAGGTAGTTGGTTTAGAACAGGGGTGCTCAAACTTTTTTAGTATGTGAGCTACTTATAAAATGACCAAGTCAAAATGATCTACGGATCAATAGGTTGAATCTGATCTACCAGTTGAACGCAAATGTAATGTGGGTAACTCGTTAGGCGATCTATTGGCCATCTATTCTTTTAATGCCATGTGATCTACTCATACTATCTTTGCGATCAACTGGTAGATCACGATTGATGTATTGAGCACCCTTGGTTTAGAAGCCAAAACAAGCCTAATCAAAGTGTCAAGAAAGGCAGTCTCAAAAGGTGTAAAAGCAGGGACTATCAGTGATTAATTATATAGGAATGGATTTTGTAGGACTGGAGCTGCAGAAGTAGCTGGAGTTAAGGTACTAAATTTGTTAATATCTTATCAAATTTTCTGCAGAAACTCTAAGCTAAAAATGGCTGATTTTTGGATATAGTAATTCACAGAGAAATCCGGTATTATATGTATTAGCATTGTTTAGGTGATAAAGGTATGCTGCTTTTGCAGTAGATGAAGAGCTCTTGTAATTCAATAAGCACTCGTGCCATGAATTGTAAAAAACGTCCAATTTCTTTTTTTTTGCCATTTACATTCCATTCTCCTGGATGCCCCCTTAATAATAAATGTCTCGTCATTAAACCTTGGTAAAGGTGTCTTGATTTTTTAAAACTCTGGTAGTGAGACATGCAGCTAAATTAAGGAGGCTAGAAAGGGCCACATTTAAGTCACTAGTGAGACTTTCCCCCGTCAGTTGCTGCAGCAAAAGGAGCCAAGTCCTTTGGCAGCAGCTGGCCAAGAGTAGCTACCATGAATGGACCAATGTGGCGAGTGGACATAATCTCTTTGTGGCCATGAGCATAACAGGCCATTGATGCATTAGATTTGATAAGAAAATGGTCTGACATAGCAGATGTGGTTGGTGAGAAATTTAGATCAGAAAAAGTTATCCCTTTAGATAAAACCAAATCACTGGTGTTACCATTGCAATGGGTCAACTCTTGAACAAACCCAAAAGTATCCACAAGAGACAGATACTTTATCTAGAGGATTGTCATCCATATTCAAATGAATAATGAAATCATCAAGTATTAGAACATCATCTGAATGAGGAACAAGACTATCAAGATCAAGATCACTAAATTCTTCAAGAAACAGTAAATATATGTACCAGGAGGTCAATAAAGGGTCACAATCTAGACTGAGCAGAGTGCTTTCATAACTGAGGGAGACTGACTATCTGTGTGGGCCTCAAAGAATGGAAATTCAGTTTCAAGCTGGAAGTTAAATGGAGAATAGCCTTCTATATTAAAGCAACACCCCCACCCTGGTTGTGTGTGTGAGGTAAATGGTAAATAGACTTGTTCTGATATAGCAAGGGACATTGGTTTGAGGATAGTGAGGTGGGGAGGGTTCATTTCAGGGAAGGAAAACATTTGGTTTAAGCCATCCATCCATCCATCGTCAACTGCTTATCCAGGGTTGGGTTGCAGATGAAGCAGATATCAGTTCTGACTGGGGGATCTCGAGGCATTCCCAGGCCAGTGTGGAGATATAATCCCTCTACCTGGTCCTCAGTCTACGCCATGGCCCCCTTCTAGCTGGACAAGCCTGGAACACCTCATTTGGGAGGTGACCAGGTGACATCCTTGCTAGATGCCTTAACACTTCAATTGGATCCTTTCAACTTGAAGGAGTGGCAGCTCTACTCCCAGCCCCACTTCGCACCCTGTCGCCAAGGGAGACACCAGACTCATCATTCTCTGAACTCATCTGAACTCTGAACTCATCATTGATCTCCCTGGGGTGTAACTATCCTAGACAATGTATGGATTTTAGGAATCTGGTGTGATGAGGAAACTAGACTTAAATCATGGGCCAATTTACTAGCTTTATCTCCTTTTTCATAGTAGGTGCTCCTAGACTTTACAAGAAGTTCAATAACCTAGCCTGTTACTAGCATGTCAATTTTTGTTTGTAGAGTTAACCGCTCCTTATAGTTATCTGGAGATGGCAAGATGGCATATATATGTCATCCAATTGGGCTATGCCGCATGTTAACATGGATAGTCGATCTTTTTTCAGTTTTCTCTCATAGGCGGTGTAGGAGATGATTTCACTTCTGAGATAAGCTTTCAAGGTTTCTCAGAGAGTTGATGCAGACATTTCTGGGCTTTTGTTTGTATTCATCCATCCATCCATCCATTGTCAACCGCTTATCCGAAATCCCTGTATAGGTCGCCAGTCTATCACAGGGCAGAGCAGTTAGGGGAACAGTGTCTTGCTCAAGGACACCTCGACACGCTTCTCAGCAGGACCGGGGATCGAACCCGCAACCTTCCGATTGCCAGGCGACCGCTCTACCCACTGAGCCATGCCGCCCGGTTTGTATTCATAAAGAAGTCAATTTTGTTTCTAACAAAATTCATAATGTTTTCATCACTAAACAATCAAGTATATAACCACCAATGTGGCTGCAGGCTATTAACCGTTTAAAATACTACTTCTATGGAAACAGGGGCATGGTTAGAGACAACAATAGGATTATATGAGTATGAAGATATAGAGTGGTGAAGTCGGTCATCTACAAGGATGTACTCCATTTGTGTAAAAGTGTGGTAGATCAGTGAGAAGAAAGAACCTGCTTTTGCAGATGGATGCAATATTCTCCAAGAGTCTGAGACTGAAAATTCAGACATAAAGGTTCTGACAACCTCAGCTGAGGTTGACAAAGTGGGAGATTTAGTGGGGGATTGATCCAAATGTGGATCTAACCTACAGTTAAAGTCACTCCCCAAGATCAACATATAGAAGGACATGTCGGGAACTGTAGAGAGAACAGACTTGAACAAATCACCATTTTCCCAATTAGGAGCATAAATATTAACAAGCAGTACACTTATTTTGAGTGAGTGCTGTGATACCTTGAGATGGGTTTTTTGGAGTTAAATGATTTGAGCATTCAACTGATGAAGGTGATGGAGCACCTTGCTACATTTAACTGGGTTATTGATTCCCCTGCAATTCCAAGTAATAAAATGTATACCGTTCCTTCCAGATGGATGGACTACAACAGGCTGAGTCATATCTTCAAAGAAGGAAGATGTGTAAAGGACAAGGCACCATGTAAAGTAAAAATTTTGGTTGACTTTAATAGCGCAGATTCAAAAAACAAAACCAAATAACAAGGTACAGTAAACACATAAAAGCAATACACAAAGAAAGAGGGAGAAATCTTTTCTCCCTGATCGTCTCTTCCCAAAGCTTATCTCCAACTGAGATGCAAGCAAAACCCTAAATACAAAAGACAACAACCTTAGAGCAAAGCATAATAACTCTCATTCTATGCTACCTGAGACTTGTGACCATTAACATAGAGTAACCAAATGTGCATTAGTTGGTCCCTAATAGAGAAAGAGGGATACTGACATCAGTTTAAAAAGGTTTTTAGATCAATAAAATGGCATATTGGGCAGGACTGTCCCTGAAAAACATCCATATACTGCCGTCAGAGGCAACTCAGATCAGAATAAAATAACAAAGATATAAATAAAGACAGTAATAAGCCCGGCTAAATTAGCCAACCAGTCTGCCAGCCAGCCGGCCCACCCATTGCAGCCCACTAACAAGTCTAGCTAAATGATCTTTAATCTTAATCTCTGGATACTACTGATTTCAGGTTCTTGTTGATGAATTGAGCCGCAAGTCAGTCTCAGAACTCAGGGGTAGATGAGGCCATACTCACAGACAGGTGTGCTGCTGGTGCTTCACCTCTCCAAAACGATCCTGTTTCTTGGCGACAGTTGTGACGTAGCCCAACCACAAACTTTATTGGCTGTGGTTCCTCCAGTCCCTCCTTTACTCTCAGAAGATGACTGTTGTTTCTCCACATTCATCTTTCTAGGTTCATACATTTATCCTCCAGGTATGTCACCCTGGATGTCAGCGAGCCAATACTAGCCTCTAATTTACTAATGCGACTGCTGTGATCCATAGCGCCATGCTCCAGCTGCGCTAGAGTCGCTCCATGCACATCAAACTTATTCTGTAAGCTCTCAATAGATTTTTAAGCTCATCCTTAACCAATGACATCTCAGACCTGAGATTGGTAGAAGGGCCAATTTTGCTAGACTAGTTTGGACTGCTTCCAGATAAGCAAGATGAGAGCGATCATCCTGGCCTTCATGATGATATCATCTAAATAGCACTCTGTGGTGGTAATGCCTTGTAGGACCTCATCAACAGCATACTACCACACTGCAGGGGCAGATGTAAAACCAAATACTAGCCTATTGTACTGAAAAGGCCCCTTTGGGGTTTTGATTGAGTTACTTCTTTGATGTTGCAACTACATCCATTTGCAGAAAAGCTTGGGCAGATTCAATCTTTGAGAAATTTTGTCCACCAGCGAATGATGCAAAAATATCAAGTATGTGCAGCAATTGGTACTGGTGTGCATGTAAAACCGGATTGACTGTAACTTTGAAGTCATCACATAGCCTTTTTGCACCATTTTTCTTGACTACAGGTCCGATTGGTGATGCCCAGTCTGACCATTCAACTTTGGACAGAATGCCCTGATCTTCCAGTCTTTTCAGTTCAGTCTCAACTTTAGGTTGCAACGCACGGGGAACAGGACGTGCTTTCAAGAATTTGGGCAATGCATGTTCATCCACTATGAGGTGTGCTTTAATCTGTTCAAGGGTTCAAATGCCATCTTGAAACACTGGCACTGCATTTTCTGTGTAGCTGTACTATTTCCCTTCTGGCTGACCTGGATTGCATGAATGGAATGCTAATTGAGCTAATTTATTTGTAATCAATTGCGTCCGAATCATGGAATACCCCCACGTGGTGCCGTATACAAATACAACATTTTATTTCTGTTTTCATATTTCACCCTGACTTTAATTTTTTCATACTGGCGCTACCTTTTCTCCTGTATATGTTTTCAGTAACCCTAGGGTATGTTTCAGTTTCAGATTTGCAAATTTTTCTTTATAATCTTTCAGCAAATGAAACGAATGAAAGTGCAGCCCTGATATCTAGTTCCATCTTTAATTTATTTTCTTCAATCTCTGGGGTCACCCATATTATTTGGCCATCACCATCTGTCATAGAGTGGAGTGTTATGTACCCCAGAGATTTCCCCCCTCTGAGTTTGATCCACTTGTGTCCGTGTCATTCGTTACGTGCATTTCTGTGCCAAAAGTTTGTATACCGCAAGGATCGGGTCACTTGCACAAACAGAGTAATATAGTGTATGCTGTTAGATGTCAGGAGGCCTGCAGTGACTCGTACATCAGGGAACCAAACGGGGATGGCCAAGAGAATGCAACAACACAGGAGAGGAAACATGCCAGCCCAGGATTCTGCAGTCTACATCCATCCATCCAGGGTAGTGGCCACTCTGAAAAAGGATTCATATCAAGGATGTTCATATCCTTAATATGAAGGAATGATGATTTGAAAGTAACAAATGGACTTTGTTAATAAGGTCAGGTATATAAACGATGAGGAAGATGAAACTATAGTCTGATTTGATTTTAAGTTTCTCTTCACATGTGTTCCTTATGATGAGGGAGTGGAGATGGTCCATAAGAAATTATAGGATGACCTGTCCCTCAGAGGACCACCCTTAACTCTGATCCAGTGTGTTTGCTCTTGTGTCTTCAGTCTACATACTTCTCATGCAAGGGGCAATACTACAAGCGGAAGAATGGGTGTGGTATGGGTTCCCTAGTTTCACATGTGGTGGCCAATTTGTAAATGGAGGAAGTAGAGATGGAAGCTCTGAAATCAAATCCAGCGACACCTCCTAGTTATTGGTTAAGGTATGTGGACAACACCTGGGTTGAAATTGAATCTCGAGATGCACCACATTTCAATGAGCATATTAGGGTTGACATAGCTCATTGGGTAGAGCGTTCGATCTGGTGAAAAGGACAATTGCAGGTTCGATCCTCCGTCCTGCAGAAGGCTTCCCGGGCGCCACATGGTGGCTGCCTGCTGTTCCTATAAAATAGGATAGGTCAAATGCAGAGAGCTGCAAATATCCCCTTGTGGGACTGATAAGGGAACAATTATCATATTAACTCGGTGGCAACCCACATCAAATTAACAAGGGAGCATACTAAAAAGGATGTGTTGGCTTTCTTGGATTGTTAAATCAAAATTGATGATAAAGGACATTTGATTGTAACTGTTTAAACCCACAAGACACATGCACACACAGAGAGACATTCGGTCTGAAGATAGTAACATGCCTTATAATCTGATTTTAGGATACTCTTACGCATGAAAATTAACATGTTATTGGTTAATTGGTATTGCACCTTATAATTCAGTGCGCTTTATAGCCCTATATTGCTTCATTTTTAACTCAACCTTCTTCTCAGCAAAGTGTTGCTGCAAGTGATTGGTCAATGTTTTCCTGGATGGAATATGATATAATGGCTTGATGCCATTTGTTCTTAGAAACTGGTGCCCTCAGCCAAACTGAAAAGCAACATGTCTTTGACAATCATATTAACGATATGTTTGGTAACTTCGTAAGCTCACTTGTCATCACACAACCATCTAGCTAGTGTAGCCTCTATGGTTTACTGCTGGAGCCCTCCACTGGTGCTGGCTTTGGTGGATTTTATTTTTGGTAGAACATTTCTTAAATGATATTGTAGCAAACTCAAGGGGCAGCCGTGTAATGTTCATACAGGCACCCCAGCTCTTGGCTAATCAGTTGACTAAAGCAGCAGTCCCCAACCACCGGGTCGCAGGCCATTAGGTACCGGGCCGCACAGAAAGTTTGAAAAATTCTCTCTTTTTTATTGATTATCAGTCTAAAGATGTTTTATTTTGAGAAGTGAATATACAGATATTAAGCAGACACTTTTATCCAGAGTGACATACATCAAGTAAGCAGTTAGGGGTTAAGTGTCTTGCTGAAAGACACCTTGACATACTATGTGCAGGACCGGGGATTGATCCTATAACCCGACAGCTTTACCCGCTGAGCTATGCCCCTCCTGACTTCTGTGTGGAATGACGCACACACGACTGCATGTGTCTGTGCCTTTTGACAGGTCCCGGGCACGTGATGGGTTATCAGCCGTGAACTTCTAGGAGAGGCTGCAGTTAAAAAGATAGCACAGGTTGCTCTTTCAGCTTGCGACGTCACTCGGCGAATTAAGAATATCACAGAATATATTCCTCTCCGAGGAACCATCACCTTATCGTGGTGGAGAGGTTTGAGTGTCTCTATGATCCCGAGAGCTATGTTGTCTGGAGCCTTGTGCTCTGGTTAGGGTCTCCCATGGCAAATTGGTCTCTGGTGAGGGACCAAACTAAGAATGGTTCAAGAAAACCCCATGAAATATCTAAAAAGAAGTGACGTTACCCTGCCCGGAGGAAGCCCGGGGCCCTCGTCTGGAGCCAGGCCCAGAAGGAGGGCCCATCAGCGAGCGCCTGGTGGCCGAGTTTACCACGGAGCCCGGCCGGGCTCAGCCCGAAAAAGCAACGTGGACACTTCTCCATCCCGTAGACCCACCACCTACAGGAAGAACCAGTGGGGTCGGGTGCACTGCCAGACAGGTAGCAGTGAAGGCAAAGTGTCTCAGCGGACCAGAACCAAGCAACAGAAGCTAGCATTAGGGACGTGGAATGTCACCTCCTTGGGGGATAAGGAGCCAGAGCTTGTGCGGGAGGTGGAACGGTACCAATTAGATCTGGTGGGGCTCACCTCTACTCACAGCATCGGATTTGGAACCAAGGTCTTAGATAGGAGTTGGACTTTATACTATTCAGGAGTTGCCCAAGGTGAGAGACGCCGGGCAGGTGTAGGGATTCTCTTAAGACCCCGGCTGAGAGCCACTGTATTGGAATTTGACCCTGTAGATGAAAGAGTCATGTCCCTACGCTTTAG
>OMLC01046647.1:0-20000 GCA_900302585.1 Regalecus glesne
AGAGAAGAGAGGAGGGAGAGAGAGAGAGGGAGCGAGAGAGAGAGAGAAAGGGGGAGAGAGAGAGAGAGAGCGAGAGAGAGAGAGAGAGAGAGAAGAAAGGGGAACAAAACAGTAGTGTCTCATATGTCTTGAAAATATTCAGGAGTAGTTATACCAGAGCATTGTGTTGACTGCCTCGTGTTACCACCCAGCCCTTTTATTCTGGTGACTCTCACAATGATTGGATTTCATGTCACTCACAGGGAAATTGATAGAAATAAGACAAATATGTGAACAGTCATTTCAGAGGATAAAGGTTTGTAATGGAAAGTTGAAATTACACTGATAGCAACAGAATACATTATCCAACAGCAGAGCTCATTGGTTTGATGTAAGCACTAAAGAGAAAGATACAAAGGATTTTGTGTCAGAGTGCATGTACTTGGGTATGTGTGTGTCTTATGTGTATAATAACATCACTGAAGATACTTAGTGATTTATCTGCACCACTTGTATGTATTCGAGCATGTACACCCGCTTGTGTGTGTGCGTGTGCGCGTGTGTGTGTGTGTGTGTGTGTGTGTGTGTGTGTGTGTGTGTGGCATAAAAAACAAAGAAATCCTTTTCATCTACTTTGTGGTGATGAATTCTCTGTGCCACAGGCATTAGTATGAATCCTCACAAATCCTAACAAACAAGTTAAGTAACTTCAGAGCTCTATATTGAAGTCGTGTGTATTTGTTATTAGAGTTGGGCTGTTGTGTAGTTGTCTAGACTATGTACACCTGATGCAACAGCAGAAACCATGGCAGCGGTCACATGGGGCCTGCATTTTGAGATAATCAATTCTCTAATGACAGTGAGTGCCAAACCTTAGTAGGGAACAAAATAATCAAGCTAATCTTTCACATAATGAAGCACAGTCCATATAAGAGTCTTAAAATAACCCAGGAATAAAGTAGAATTTATTTCGGACTTTTCAATAAAACGACCTCTAAAAACTGCAATTATAGAATCCATTTGTAGGTGTATTGTGTTGTGCCAAGTTTTAAAGCTAAACTCGAGGCAGCAAGACCTTTTTCATTAGTAACTATGAGAGTTCCATCTGAAATTGGAAATGTTGTTTCTTTAATGCTGAATGGAAAACATACTGTCCATCACCCAGAAAGAAAAGAAACGTGAAATTCAATTCATGGATACGCTGATTAAATTATTCTGTAAAAGAGAAATAATAAAAAAATTAATTAATTAAAAGATTTCCTTATCAGTCCCACAAGGGGAAATTTGGAATTCTCTGCATTTCAACCCATTGTATTTTATACACTGGGGAAAATAAGTATTTCACCCCTTGCTGATTTACAAAGAAATAAATGGTCTATACTTTTCATGGTAGTTTCATCTTTAGAAAAAGAACATAAAAAAGATCCAAGAAAATCACAGAATATGAATTTTAAACATTTATTTGTGTTTTATTGAGGAAAATAAGTTGTTCACCCCCAGACTAACATGAATTCTGACTCCACAGACTCGCTATGTGACCAGGAGCTACACAGATTAGCCCTCTTACTTAATTAGCACTCCTAATTAAGTACTCATTACCTGTATGAAAGAGACCTGTCCACAGAATCAATCAATTCATCAGATTCCAACCTCTCCACAATGGGCAAGACAAAAGAATTGTCTAAGGAAATCAAGGACAAAATTGTTGCCCTGCACAAGATTGGAATGGGCTACAAGACCATTGGCAACCAGCTTGGTGAGGAGTCAACTGTTGGTGGCATAACTAGAAAATGGAAGAAACACCTACTTACCATCAATCTCCCTAAGTCTGGGGCTTGACCCAAGGTCTCACCTCCCGGAGTGAACCTGATCATGAGAAAGGTGAGGGAACAACCCAGAACTACACAGCCGGAGCTTGTTGATGATCTCAAGGCAGCTGGGAACACAGCCATCAAGATGACCCTTGGTAAAAAACTGCACCGTAATGGATTAAAATCTTTTAGTACCCGCAAGGTCCACCTGTTCAAGAAGGCACATGTCCAGGGCCATATGAATTTAGCCAATGAGCACCTGGATGATTTAGAGGTGGCTTGGGAGAAAGTGCTGTGGTCAGATGAGACTAAAATCCAGCTCTTTGGCATCAACTCCACTTGCCGTGTTTGGAGGAAGAAAGAAGAAGACTTGGACCCCAAGAACAGCACCCCCCACCAGCCAGGAATGGCGGTGGAAACCTTATGCTTTGGAGCTGTTTCTCTGCTAAGGGGACAGGACAACTGGGGATGATGAATGGGGCTATGTACCAGGAAATCTTGGGTGAGAACCTCCATAACTCAGCCAGGAGACTGAAAATGGGTTGTGGGTGGGTGTTTCAGCATGACAATGACCCAAAACATACTGCTAAGGCAACAGAGGAGTGGCTCAAGAAGAAGCACATTAAAGTCACTGAGTGGCCTAGTCAGTCTCCGGACTTTAATCCAATAGAGAATCTGTTGGGGGAGCTGAAGTCTTGGGTTGCCAAGTGACAACCTACAAACCTTAAGGATTTGGAGAGGATCTGCAAAGAAGAGTGGGCCTAAATCCCTCCTGGGATCTGTGCAAACTTAGTGGCCAACTACAAGAAATGTTTGACTGTTGTACTAGCCAACAAGGATTTCTCCACCAAATACTAAGTCCTGTTTTACTTGGGGGTGAAATACTTATTCTCCTCAATAAAACACAAATAAATGTTTAAAATTCATATACTGTGGTATATGAAGGGGCGGCACGGCTGAGTGGGTAGAGCAGTCGCCTGGCGATTGAAAGGTTGCAGGTTTGATCTCCGGTCATGCAGAGAAGCGTGTCGAGGTGTGCTTGAGCAAGATACTCTTCCCCTTACTGCTCTGCCCTGTGATAGACTGGCGACCTATAAAGGGTGTACCCTGCCTCTTGCCCAATGAGAATAGAGATAGGCTCCAGTTCCCCCGCAATCCGATTTCGGATAAGTGGTTGACGATGGATGGATGGATGGATACTGTGGTTTTCTGGGAATTTTTAAAAGAATTCCGTCTCTAACTGTTAAGATAAACCTACCATGAAAAGTATAGACTGTTCATTTCTTTGTAAGGGGGCAAAGTCACAAAATCAGCAGGAGGTGAAATACTTATTTTTCCCACTACAGGAGTAGTGAGCTGCCACCATATGACGCTTGGGGAGCAGTTAGGGCTTCAGTGTCTTGCTCAAGGACACCTCGACATGCTTTCTGCAGGAGCGGGGATCAAACCTTCACCCTCGCAATTGCTAGTCGACCACTCTACCCACTGAGCTATGCCGCCCCGAAAGAAATCAAGATACTCCTCACTGTCTGGAAATTCAGTTAGACAAACAAAAGAATGCCAAGTTCATTAGGGCTGCAAAAGAAAATACCATATCTGATTAAAAACCTCCACAGTCTCCTAAGAAACAAACAGGCAGACTTTTGTGTTGGCTGGCTGTATAGCTGGCAGGCCAACTAGCAGTGTGACACAGACAGACAACAATGGAGGACCAATCAATAATCTTCCTTACAGGAAACTTTTCTAAAATTATGGAGGGAGGTTTACTAATTACAATTGAAAAAAGGCACCATGCAATGTTGATCAATGATTGGCATTCTTATCAGTCTCCCTGATTTAAATCATGTCCTCAAAGACACATTGATTCTACCAATGACAAAATGGTTTGCTAACCCCCCCCACGCACACTCACACACACACACACTTATTTCAAGGATCCCAAATCGGGGTCTAGACTCAAGGTGAGCAGAGAGGAGATGCTAGGAAATGGAAAAAGGTAGAGCATGCGTGTGTTAGATAAGTTTGACCCTCAAACGTTTGCAAGTGTGACTTCCCCGGGGACCTGGACTTGGTGAGAAAACAGGAGTCACACAGTCATCGATAATGGAATGTGTGCACATGTATCACAAAAAAGAGGTTCCATACCTGGATTATTGAGCATGCTTCAAGACATGTGTAGATGTATGTAGCCTTAATGTGTGTTTATGTCTGTTTTGTGTGTGCATGTGTTTCATGTGGAGTGTCTGAGCTAATACTGCTGACTTTATGGGGTATAGGGGACAGGCTAGTAGTCTGTGTTACAACATGATCTGACTTAAGGACATTAATTGGTGTGTTTGGCCTCTGCTAAGGGCATTTTTCAATGTTGAATGCTAGAAGATACCTACTAACCTTAATAACTAAGTCTACCAAGATAGATAAAAAAAACAAAATAGATTCAGGCAACACAAATTCATGGCTCTGCTCTCAGGCACGTGACTATAAATGCACAAGTATGCATTGCGCACAAATAAACAAACTTTCTCTCTCACCTGGAAGTAAGAGCTTTCACACAAGGTGTCATGACAAATGTCCAGGTGGTTCTGGGAGGTTGGATGAACTCCTTCACTCTGGGTTGGGCCCCCTGCTGTGGGTATGCCGAGTAGGCGAGCCTGGGCAAATAACTGAAGGTAGTGGGCTGCAACTGTCCAGAAGATAAGGTCTGATTCATCCCCAAACAAGCTGTGGTGTGTCATAACAAAAGAACATTCATTCAGCTGATCAAGTCAAGTTATTTTTCTCCTGTCAAGTATTTACATTACAAATATTGCATTTCCGATTGTGATGACACTCTGTTCCATATGTAGCTGGTGATAATAATCCCTCATTTACAAAGTCAAAACTTCTGCCCCATATCAACCTAAATCCCCTAGTGACAGACTGTTGCCTCCACCTCAGTTTTACCTTTTTATCAGCTTAATTTTAAAGTAAGAATTCTTTAGTTTTTACCATCAGCCATATTGATTATATCATTATACTCACCAACCAAATTTTAGAGATTTTTGACAGGACCACCATCCGATACACTTTTATAATAGCATTTTAGAGGGCAACCAAATAAAGGTGTACAGCTATGGGCAGGTGGTCACTGCTCCAATACAATAGGATTTAATAGGA
This sequence comes from Regalecus glesne, assembly GCA_900302585.1. Lineage (NCBI taxonomy): Eukaryota > Metazoa > Chordata > Actinopteri > Lampriformes > Regalecidae > Regalecus > Regalecus glesne. Next base: position 4,947 of record OMLC01046647.1, read on the forward strand.
TTAAATGCAGAGAACACATTTTGTTGTAAAAATTTACAATGGCAATTATTTTTTTAAATTAAAAAAAAAAAAGATTCCTTTATCAGTCCCGCAAGGGGAAATTTGGATTTCTCTGCATTTTTGACCCAACCTATTGTATAGGATCAGTGAGCTGCCAACATATGGCGCTCGGGGAGCAGTTAGGGGTTCAGTGTCTTGCTCAAGGACACCTCGACATACTGTATGCAGGACCGGGGATCGATCCTGCAACCTTCCAATTACCAGACAACCGCTCTGCCGCCCTTTAAAGCCTCCTCTTCTGTTATTTTTCAAAAGCGACAACACTTTGTAGTGCCTCAGAGTGAAGACATGATTTCCTATTATCTATCACTTCTCAAATACACTGGCCAGGTAATTTAACAAAGGTTACTAATAACTACAGCAATCATAGGCTAGTCATTCCAGCAGTTGAACCAGAAAGTAACTTAGCAATGCAACTCAGCATTGATAATACAATACATTTCAGATATTAACTTTTAATTTGCACTTTCAGTTTCCCTTTAAAATGTATGGTTTCAGTTGCTGGGTCAAACTAGATTTATGGAACATTTCTGATGCCTACGCTCTGTAACCCCATCAGATGCTATTGTCAAGCTGTGTCCAATGGTGCTGCAATAACTAACAGATCAACAATGAAGCTGGTGATTAAAATGATATCTTTACCGATATGTGCAATGGAAAAACAAAAACAAAACATAAGACCCAGCAGAAAAACACAAAATGACCCTTTAATATATTGCTATGTTGCTAGGTTGGCTTTTCTCATTAACAAATAAGTAATACAAATGTGGAGACACTTCATTATCATCATGCTTTGGAAGCTCAAGGGACAGTATCATGTTGTACTAAGTGAGGCCTCTGTAACTTCCAGGTCTCACAGTGCTAATTAGTCCCCACAGACTTAGATGGAGCTTTGGGGGATTAAGGCTGGATGCCCTTCCTGATGCCCCACAGAGGGTTTGAACTTGCCCCAGCCTATGACTTGTCAGATCCCGAAGCGTGCACTCGACCACTGAGTTACTGTGATGGAATGAAAATATGTGGCAGAGACTGCAGCTCAGCTCACTCTGGTTGTTCTAGTTTTAACAGACGCTTCATGGAATTTAGAACTGGAGTCTACATAGTCAGAGCTGCTGACACCAACAATCGTTTAGGCCACGCCTTTTCGCAGAAACACAGAACTGGGGCTGAATGCTTCTGGCTAAAATAATAATCCCAATTATTGAAATATATTACAATTAAAGTCAAGTCAATTCTATTTGCATAGCCCATTATCACAAATGAACAGTTTGACAGTTATTCATCTCAATAGTTCCAGGAATATTAATATTTTACAACCTTTTTCTCATTTCATATTACCATCTTGATTATGTTCTGCTACAACATGCACTCTGAATGAAAGGACATTATTCATTATGTTGGCAGCTATTTTGCTATTTTGGAGACCTAATGTGCAGAACAAGATTTTTGACACAGCTTGATTAAGATGAGTAAACAGTAAAACTATGTGTAGCTATAAACTAATCCATAAATCAAAGAAAAAAAATCTCAAAACAACTCCAGTTAGATTCAGTTCATTGGGATATCTTTAATGCTGATACTCAAGGTTTAAACACACATAAAAAAGAGTGATGTGGTTTGTCCTTCGATTAGGTCTGCTAGATCACAGTCTAGAGCACTTCTAGACTGTAGGGGGGTGGCACAGTTCTGTGGGTAGAACGGTCATCTGGCAATCGAAAGGTACAGGTTCAATCCTCGGTCCTGCAGAAAGCATGTTGTGGTGTCCTTGAGCGAGACACTGAACCCATAACTTCTCCCTGAGTGCCACACGGTGGCAGCTCACTGCTCCTATACATTAGGATGGGATAAAATGCAGAGAATTCCAAATTTCCCCCTTGTGGGATGGATAAAGGAATCCATTTTTTTCTGCAGTTTTGTATATTCATGATCATGACACTTGCTTTCTTTTGACATGATGGTAATTAGACCAAACTAAGAGTATATTTATCAGAGCACTGTCCAGAGCAGCAAAAGCTAGTTTTTTCTCTCTCTGTTTTTACTTGCCATGATTTAGTCATCATGTTGTGGGGGTAGACACAGTCCTAGATGGAGCATGAGGGAGTAAGGCCAGATCCCCTTCCTGATGCCTGGCTGTGGGATTGAACCAACTAAACCTAGCTTTTCATTTCCTAACGCACGTGCTCTATCACTGAGCTACTGTAGATCCTAAGCAAGAACAGCAAGAAAACATTATAAACAAAAAAAGCAATAATATGGGGTTTTTCTTCTATGCATAGGATCTGTAACCGTAGCGACTGCCTAAAACCTGCATCTTTTTGCAGGGTTTTGTTTTGCTATTATTTCCTTAAGAAAGAGCACTGTGGGTGCTATGGCATCACAAATTCAATTAAAAAGTGTAAGACTCCCAATTAAGGTCATTTTACTTATGTTAAGTTCCATCTTTTTTAACTCAATCAATTTGATACTTTGCAGCGGAAACTCCAGAAACTGTTTTTCTCTCTCCAAAAGTTCAAAACTGTGGCAATTTTTAACACAATTCACTAACTTGCAAGTTGATATAAATGTTAACACAGTAGCGTTGTAAGAATAAGTCAAGTTTAGCTAAAGTATTAACTAAAATGCTAGCAAGCTCATATTCAACAAATCAGCTCTTGAATAATCTTTTATAATCATTATCGTACTAATAATCTAATTGCCATTTGTATTTGCCATTTGGGACCTAACTGCCATTTGGGACCGACTCTAATTATTCTTCCTATTGCCTTGGTCAGGGGCATAGGCAGGAGTATTAACCCTAACACGTATGTCTTTTGGATGATGGGAGGAAACTGGAGAATCTGGAGGAAACTGTTATGTTCACATAAATACTGGTTATGGGAACTACTTTAGCTAAAGTTCATGGGACTACTTTTATGTTATGCGGATGATACCTTGAGATCGTACAGAGTGCATTGATACATTGAACTAGAGGAGTAGACCTTCGGCAGAGTAATCAAATGCAGAGTAATCAAATGCAATGTAACGTGTCTATGACTAAATCTAGTAAAGACTATGGTTCACTTTACTCCGATGTTTAATTGATGTATGTTGTGAAAGTGCAATACACAACAGAAACCCATGCAGACCCCTTTAAGGATAATAGGTGCTATTTTAATCACTCATCTAATATATGTGACAGCAGTGATTCACTTTGAGGAGAATAAACGGTGTTGTAGGGTGCTAACTTTATAGCCAGTAACTCACCGTGAGACCAGGAGGCAGCGTTGCAGCAGGTTGAGTTCTGGGTCTTGAAGCACACTCTTCATATCACTGAAGTATCAATCAGAAGTACATAAATATCACACAAAAGAACCAATTAAAATTCCCACCACACTGCACAACCATTCTGGCTGATGGTGGGGCTTTCTTTTATCTGTTGGCTCTGTGAAAACATCCCTCACAGGCCTTCTGAGTGGGCAGAATAGACCCGAGCAAAGGAGCCAGAGACCCCTTCTGGGACCCAGGAATGTATAAACCCAAACAATTTCACTGAGGTAAACACAAATTCACCCAACACCATGCACACACATACTGCCAAATACACAGACACTACAACCGATGATGACACCTTCTAGTGCCATCTACTAAACTAAAAGGGACCCTATTGTGTGCCATGTAGCTATTGCACCATGAGAGACAATGGAAAAATAACTCACTTAGACAAGGAGTTGAGCTGCTCCTGTATTAGGCCTTTTATTTCATCTTTTTCACTGTAGTCCCTGAAATAAGAGTTAAAATAGGCATATTATAATAACCAGACAACGCTTCACACTTCTCAAAGTAAAACCTAACCTGAGGTTAAAAGGGAATTGGAGAGCCCGCCATTAAGAGAAGTAGCCCCGAAGTGTCGGGATATAACCGACTTATAATCTAATATATTAATACTGAGGTCAGAGAGCATCCTCAGAGCATTGCATGGAGCTTTGAGTGAGTCATATAGAATAAGCGCATCATAAAATATTTAATGAAGAAGAACCCAAAGGGGAGAGCTTGGCTAAAATGGGGATAATTACATTAACCTATAATGAAACTTAAATGCTCTTCTTTGACAAAGGTCAGCAGTTCACAGCAGTGAATTGGTATTTCTTTCATGGCTATAATAATTGACTCACTATTGTAGGTGGCAGTATGCCATGTTGGTATAACATGTTAGAAACGGTCAACTATTATATATGCTGCACCACATGTTGAGCCTTGGTGATGCATTGAAACTGGACGGAAACAATTTTTCTTCTCATCCTCTTTTGGTGCACAGACGTCAAAATCTATGGACCCTGTTTTCTGAAGTTCATGCATGAAGCATAGCTTAAAAAATGAGATTGTATACTTTTAAAATATCTCAAAAAAGCTATCAGATTACTTACAATATAAAAACCATAAGTAAAGTAAATTAGTAGAGCTAAACCTTGACTTGCTATGGAGAGTAAAGATTTTAAGAGATTGAGTTTAACTTTTTCAACAGTGTAACCTATTCAGAGGTAAGACTTACACTTGGGTGATGTCCATAGTAAAAGTTCCTGACCAGGGTTGCAATAGGAGAAAGGCCTTTAAAGTAAGAGCTGCTCGGGGCAGCAGCAGGTAGGGACACCACACAGGATCTATACATGGTACCCCGAGGCCAATTTGGAAAACAAACAAACAAATAAAATATATGAAGGTGACAGTCGTTAATATCATAATATTCTCATCTAACTCATTAATATGTCATGTCAATTTGTATACCCATTAATGTGGGAGTGGACCCAAACTCACCAGCAAAGTCCTTTTATAAGATACATTCTAATTCTATTGTGTCTCAACCCCCACTGTGTCTGTTTGTCTATCTGTGTTCACAAGTCTCCCTTTAATTGTATTGCTCCCATCCCTTACATCCCTCTTTACCAGTCAGGTCCTGTTCATCCATGCGGTAGCTGGCAGACTTCATTGCCATCTCCAGAACGCGAATGCAGCCATCGTCGGAAGCCAACACCACCTTGTCTGATGTGCACCAATCGATGTCTAGGACACGGTAGTTCACGTTTCGACCAATCCGCATGCTGCTCACCATCTGGACCTGCAGAGGGAGACAATAGACACATCTTGTGTGTTCTGATGCTGGGTCAGCTTTGTGCTGTGACAGGAGTTGCTTTTTGAAATGCCCACTGTAACTTTAGGGAGGTGAATCAAATGAAACATAATGATACAATCTGATTATTAAGGAAGATATGAGCCTGCTGAGAAATTAGGAAATTTGAGATGGATTGCCATTTGTCAATTTGTTCTAGCAGCAGCAAGTTGGAAAAGTGGCGCCATTGGACGAATAGCTTTTTCATGGAGTTCTCCAAAACCCCTTACTCTGGCTTGTTATGGATTTAAATGGGAGAAACTGTATCTCAGTTGTGCAGGATGCTGGAGCATTTCCAGGAATCTCTCCACATCTCTCCCCCTTCTCCCCCAACCTCAGTCTCCATAACTTTTCTTTTTCTTCTTCCTCCTCCCCTCCCTAGCTCTTGCTTAGTCATTTTTTCTCTGCTTCTTCTTTCTCTCCCTTTACTGGTGAGAATTAAAAATGAATAAATAAATTTAAAAACAAAACGAAACAAAACATAAACTACCTGAAGTCAGTTCCCAGTAGGAAACTCACCTCTTTACCTGTCTTGAAGCATGCTCAATAATCCAGGAATCACCAAAAAGGTGACTTGGTTCAACTGGATAAGAAGTTTATTCAGAAACGTGTGTGAAAAAACTTCTTATCTCGTTGAACCGATTCACCTGATTTGGGATTACTTCTTCCCCTGTACAGTGGTGCTTTAATGGAAATATCCCCTCCATCCAAACCATCACCCCTACCCCCTCCAATCCACTCATAAACCACAGTACAGATCTGTGTCCAGTTTCATCTGCACCTCAATATATTATGGCCACTTGTTAAAGCCACTGAATGAGCGCATCTCTGATTAGGTTTTTTTGGCTCTGCTGTGAGAGATGACCAAAAAAAGGGATAGGGTTTTATTTGAGTCAATGATGAGCTAGAGCAGTTGCTTACTTGCTAGAAGGGTTCTCTAAATGAGGTGTGATGAAGGTTTTGCGGAGAGAGGATTTTCTACAGAGACATAATGACCACTTCAGTAAACTAAATTAAACAGAAGACAGGAGCATGTGCAGTACTTAAGGGGTATGAGTACCATCTATCCTGCTATGGTTGGGTCTACAACTGTCAACCTAATGCTTTTGAGCTCTGTGTGAATGTAGTTTGTATGCCATATAATGGTCCTTTCAAGCAGAAGCAATTAGGGTGTGTGTACTATTATGGAAAACACCAATACACTGAAGAAAGAGATTATATATGAATATTATTTCTCTCTTAACCCAACATTGTTTAAATCAAGCGATTAAAGGCTCTCAGAGGTATGTTTATTCTGCTTGTGTAAGTCTGCAGGGAGGTCTCTTTCAGAAGCTAACAATTTCCGAACAATGCTACATTCCTCCACTGCAGTAAATCCGTGATACATGTCAAGCAATTAATCCATTAACAGGTCAGTCATAAATCCAATTAACCAACCAATCAATAAATGTACGACATCATTTTTTACAGGATTGAGAAGTACTGATGAGTGACAGAGAAAGGTGAATGGAGCCTTACATCTTTTGTGTCCCAGACTTCAGCCCCATCCGTGTACATGACAAGGAGTTTCTGGTTGCCTTTCCCTGGTGCAAAGCGTATCTTCTTCACCCAGCCCCGGTGTGTTGGGATCCCCCTAGGACAAATAGCACTGATCAGTAAACATCCAGGAGAAAAAGTCCATCCTCATGTATTTAGGACAAGTGAGCCTTTACCTGGACAAGCGGGCCTTGAGGTCCCAGAAATTGAGGTTGCCATCCACATCTCCAAGCACCAAAGTGTCACCTTTCCAAGCAATGCATGCAATGCTACCCATACTGCCCTGGAACATGGAGAGAGAAAATACAGATAACCATTCAGAAACAGTTTATGAAAAAGAAAAAAAAATCATGTGTAGTATGCACCCCTGTCTTTGAATATTGTCTGCAAAAGTAACCTAAATATTCATTTTGTGTTTTTGTTTGCATGTCTTAAAGTTACTTTTTTACATGTTTGAGTTTATTGTCAGCAGAATGCTAATGCTCCCAAACGGGCTAACTTTGAGAGAAGGTAACCGTGCACTGGGTGGGTGTAAGTGGATCTCTGAAAAAGCCACAACCTGAGATGGAGAAAATTATGTCCATAGTCTGCAGAGCAGCCATTGAGGAGACTGAATGTGACATGTCATATTTCCAATGAGACCGTCAGGCAGGCCATGGGTGCATGAAATATCATCACAGCTGTTTCATTGGAAGAAGCAGCTATTTTCCATTCTACAAATATCACCCACTTCCTTAATCTTTTTTATAGGGACAGTGCATATTAATGACCAAATTTAATTAGCCATATTAAGCCACTAGGCTAATTTTCATCTGTTGTTCCAAGCAGTTAGGGGTTCTGTGTCTTGCTCAAGGACACTTCGACACGCTTTCTGAACGAACCAGGGATCAAACAACCAATCTTGTGATTATTCGATGACCAACTGGCCGAGCTATTTTCACCCCTGCATTTTATCGACCAAGATGAAATGCAGGGGTGAAAATAGAAAAAGGAATAAACAATGTTTCTGTGGCGGTGAAGCAGTAACACGACAGAAACAGTGCTAAGTCAAAGTAATGCAGCACAGCAAGACAAGGTGCTGATGTGAATACATTAGCCGTCAGCTTTCCTCCGGAGTGTGTGTCCTGAATGATAGGAGAGAAACGTTAGTGAGAGTTTCCATCAGCTCCCTGAGAGAGATATGAAGATCCTGCATCATCCTGAATGGGCTATAAAACTTGTGCGAGTATGCAAATCTTTGAGTGCTGAACCTACAGCCATTTTACAGATAAAGCTTTAAATCACCCAGTAAACCTCCACTACCAAGAGCATCTGGTGAGAATGAATGGATGCGGTGAGCAAGCTGAAAACGGACTGTTTAAACAATCAGAGTCGATGCTCAGAAATGCATTTTAAAATCTGATGGTACTGCAGGGGGTGTTGAAATAGTGTTAAAATTCATATTGAAAATCCGGAGGAAGAAAACATAGTATTATGAATGTATGTTTACTTTAAAAATGGGGAATAAAAAAATGGTTCAGCGCTCAGAATTGCTCTAATTATTATAGAGAAAAAAGTTAGCAGTCATCTGCAACAACAGATGGCTCTATTATATACAACCACTCAAGTAGAGATAATTATACATAAACGCCACATCTGTAACCATCAAGGTGACTGGAGTCCCTATTGAGGCTCAGCATAATAATTTTACATTCACAGAAAAGGAAGGCCCATCTTTAATAGTAGCATCTCTCTGTTACATGCCTGATCCCTTCTGCTCGTCAAATCGAGTTAAGAGCTAGGCTAATAATAGCACTTTTGCAGTTAAATGCGTTACCAGGTCCCTAGCTAACCTCACCTTACCCTGGGCTTTAGTTGCAAACTACACATCAGGGGAGAAGAAACTCGCAGCATCAACAGACGGAAACTAATCACACACATTAAGGCACTCGTACACACAGGGTTAGTGTTATGAACTGGAAATAGGGGGTTTATAGCCCGATAAAATGTGGGGAAAGGAATATCCAGAGGCAGCAGTGGAGGGAAAAACGGAAAAGTGTAGAGGTCAGAGTAGGGACTTTGTAATTTGGCACTGTGACCAGTAAAGGGAGAGAGCTGGCTGATATAATAAAGAGAAGGAAGGTAGATATACTGTGTGCAACCAGGGGAAAGGGAAGTATGGCCAGTAGAATCAGAGGTGGGTTCAAAGTGTTTTACCACGGGGAGATGGGAAGATAAATTGGATAAGGGTCATCCTGAGAGGAAGTGTTTCAAGAGTGTGATGGAGGTGAAGAGAGTGTCGGACAGAGTGATGAGCATGACGCTGGATATAAACGCTGTGATGATGATGATGGTGATGATGACGATGATGATGAATGTTATCAGCACACATGCCCTGCAAGTTAGGTGTGAGATGGAAGAGAAAGACGAATCCCGGAGTGAGTTGGATGAAGTAGTGGAAAGTGTACCCAAGGAGGAGAGAGAGCTGATTGCAGCGAACTTCCATTGGTACGTTGGTGAAGTGAACAGAGGTGATGAGGAGGTGATGGGTAGGTATGGTGTCAAGGAAAGGAATGTGGAAAGACAGATGGTGGTGAATTTTTCAAAAAGGATGGAGATGACAGGTGATGATTAGTTAGCAGCAGTATGGTTTCAGGCCATGAAAGAGCCCCACAGATGCAACGGTTGCTTTGAGAAAGGTGATGGGGAAATATAAAGGTCAGAAGGAGTTACAATCTGTCTTTGTGGATTTAGAGAAAACATATATGATAGAGCACCGAGAGAGAGAGAAAGTATGCTATTGTATAAGGAAGTCATTAGCAGTAGAGAAGTATGTAATAGCGGTGGAGGAGATGTATGAGGCCAGGGTGACAGTGGTGAGGTGTGTGGTAGGAATCACAGATTGGTTTAAGGTGGGGAGGGCGGGATTACATCAAGAACCGGCTCTGAGCCCTTAATTGTTTGCAATGGTGATAGACAGGTTGGCAGACGAAATCAAGCAGGAGTCTTCATGGACTAGAATGCTTATGAAAGACGGGATCTGTGATGAGAGAAGGGACTGTGAAATGGTGAGGATGGAAGGAGTAGAAGTGAGTAAGGTAGATGAGTTAAATACTTGCGTATGGAAGAGAGGTGAAGATGAGATTGCAGTTAGAGAATAGGGAATGGGTGGAGAAAAGTGTCAGGGGTGATTTTTGACAGAAGGGTGCCAGCAAAACTGAAAGGGAGGGTTTACAAGATGGTAGTGAGACCACGTATGTTGTATGGTTTGGAGACAGAAGCATTATCAGAAAGACAAGGAGACTGACCTGGAAGTGACAAAGTACAAGATGAGGAATAAGTATATCAGAGAGACAGCTCTGGTTTGATGGTTTGGAGGCAAAGTATGAGAGGCATGATTTGAGCTGGTGTGTATACGTGCAGAGGGGAGATGCTAGATATAATGGAAGAAGGATGGTGAATATGGAGCTGCCAGGCAAGAGGGAAAGAGGAAGACCAAAGAGGAGGTTTATGGATGTGGTGAAAGAGGAAGATGCAGAGGACAGGAAGAGATGGATGATCCATTATGGGGACCCATAATGGGAACAGGCAAAAATAGTAATAGAAGCAGTAGCAGTAGTAGTAGTAGGAGGGGTATTGGTGAGAATAGGAAGCAGGTTAAGGAGAATCTAGAGAAAAGAGAAATTAAAGTCAGTAGAAGGAAGACAACATAATATTTTGTCTTCACACATACTATATATACACTATATATTATACAGTATATATAGTATGTGTGAAGACTAAATATTATTTTGTCTTCACACATACTATATATACACTATATATTATACAGTATATATAGTATGTGTGAAGACTAAATATTATTTTGTCTTCACACATACTATATATACACTATATATTATACAGTATATATAGTATGTGTGAAGACTAAATCATATTTTGTCTTCACACATACTATATATACTATATTTATTTAGTGCGTGAATGAGAGGGAAGACAGTGGAATGATGAGGATGCAAGGAATAGAGGTGAAGAAGGTGGATGAGTTTAAATACAGGGGTCAACTGTTCAAAGTAACAGGGAGAGTGCAGGCAGGATGGATTAGATAGAGAAGAGTGTCTGATGTGATTTGCGACCAGAGTACCAGGAAGAGTGAAAGGGAAGGTTTACAAGATGGTCATGAGATCAGTTATGTTGTAAGAAAAGACAGGAGGCAGAGGTGGAGGTGGCAGAGCTGAAGATGCTGATATTTTTGTTGGGAGTAATGAAGGAAAGCATGAGGGTTAAGTACACAGGTACAACACTGATTTTCCAGCACCCCTTGTTTCAAGGCCTTGCCAGATTAACCTTTTATTTTAAAATAAAGATATCTATTAGCATCCCTGAGTAATGCATTGACACAAAGCATTCCACTATTAAACCCATTAATTCACCCTTCACTCCACTCCCCCCAACCAGTCCCCCAAGCTAGCCACCCCAGGGCAAGCCAATATAATGACAATAAACACACACAAGTGACAAGAATGATTAATAATAAATGAAGTTCAAAAGCGCATTTTTTAAAATCCAAATACATACATACATACATACATGCACATATATGTATACAAGAGAGAGGGAAGTTTAATATGCATATGAAGGAGTTATTGCAGTGCACAGTAGGCTTTTGGGAGATTTTAATATTCTCAACGTACAACCAAATTGTAGGGTTCCGCTGCAACACCATATTAATCTAATGCAATCTAATCTGAGTAGTCATTCAGGGAAAAGGGAGGTCAGAATCCTAACTGAAGTGATCAGAGGCTGCTAATGAATGAAAAATGTATCCATCAAACCTTGCATTGAGAGTTTAATTTGTCCAACTCCAAAACCAACATTGTGACCCACAGCCAAGAAGTAGGAGATGGGGTTAATGATTTCTCCCATAGTAAAAGTATTCTCCAATGGGCTATTACAGAGGTTAATGAGATTACATTGGCTTGCTTCAATAAGACTTTTTTGTGCCAATTTCATGTATATCATATACAGCATTAAGTGGGGACAGTTCTGTTGCTTGTTCTCTCATTTCTGAAATGATCTGAAAGTAAGTTTTCCAGAACAAGCCAATCTCAGACATGACCAAAACACATGAGTGAGATTACAAGGGGCCTGAGTCATGTCACAAGTGTAGCCATGTTCAGGTATTCTGGCAAGTTTAGATTTACTGTAGTGTGCCCTGTTACTATTCTGAATTGTATGAGGTGAAATTTTGCACAATATAGAAACAGTTTTATTTAGATTTTATTTCTTTGAGTAACTTATCCCACTGTTCATCAGATATGATGATGACAAGTTCTGTTTCCCACTCTGTTTTAATTTTCACCAAGCTGGAGTGGTATCTGGAGCTCAGAGGTTATATAAAAACAAAATATGCCATGTTTTCCTTTTTGTCACTGGCAGAAAGTTATCAATTCCAGAAAGAGGTGGGGAAACTGGAAAAGGTGGGTTTGATTTGAGGAAATCCTGAATGTGGAACTATCTGAAGATGTCAGACTGCTATAGGTTGAAGGCATTACACAACTGAGCAAAGCTGGAGGATACGCCTTCACTACAGAAATCACCAATTGTACTAAGTCTGTGTCTGTCCCAGAAAGGAAATCTGGCATCAGTCTTAGTGGGTTTGAACAGTTCATTATTCCATATTTGGGTGTTAAGGAGGAATGTGTTCCAGCCAAAGTGTTGTTTGATTTGTTGCCAGATCTTCAAAGTGGACATAACAATTTGATTATCTGTGTTTTATTTGGGTTTATGTTTGCTGGCATGGCATACCAAAGCTTTTAAAGAGTAACAAGAATGTGATTCCAATTGGCACCACTTGGTTTCAGGATAAAGGGCCCAGTGTACAACTTGTTGCGTGTTGGGTACCCAGTGGTAAAGTAGTAAATTTGGTAACCCCAGACCGCTCCCTAATCTTCCCCTCTCAAATAAAGATTTTTGAAGCCTTGGATATTTATTCCCCCATATAAATGAGGAAAACCCCATATAAATGAGGGATGCTAAATAAGAAAGACTTAGGGGAGGAAGAGGCGTAAATTTAAACGAGTACAGATATCGAAGGAAAATATTCATTTTAATAAAAAGCGTTTTCCGCCAGGGCTGCGGCTGTCACCAATCCTGTTTGTAAGAATCGTGGACAGGATATCGAGGCGTAGTGTTGGAAACGAGGGGTTGCAGTTTGGTGGACTTAGGATTACATCACTGGTTTTTCCAGATGATGTGGTTCTGATGCCATCTTCGGTCTGTGACCTTCAACACTCACTGGATCGGTTCACAGCGATGCAAGTGCCCAGGATGAGAATAAGCACCTCTAAATCTAAGACCATGGTTCTAAGCAGGAAACAGGAGGATTGCCCGATCCGAGTACGGAATGAGTCCTCACCCCAAGTGAGGGAGGTCAAGTATCTCGGGGTCTTATTCTCGAATGAGGGGAAGATGGAGCGCGAGTTGGACTGGAGAATAGGAGCTGCTGGATTGGTATTGCGCTCGCTCTACTAAACCATCGTTACCGAGAGAGAGCTGAGCCAGAGGGCAAAGCTCTCGATCAATGTTTATTCCTACTCTCACCTTCGGCCATGAAAGTTGGATCATGACCAAAACAATAACTGGCAGATACAAGCGGCTAAAATGGGTTTTCTCAGGGGGGTGGCTGGTGTCTCCCTTAGAGATAGGGTGAGAAGTTCAGTCATCCCCGAGGAACATCCATAGAGCTGCTACTCCTTCAAGTTGAAAGGATTCAATTGAGATGGCTTGGGTATCTAATAAGGATGCCAATAAGGATACCTTGTTGCCTCTCTTATGAGGTGTTCCAGGCACATCCAGCTGGGAGGAGGCCAAGGGGTAGACTAAGGACCATGTGGAGGGATTATATCCCCACAAAAGCCTGGGAAAGCTTCGAGATTCCCTAGTCAGAGCTAGTTGATGTGGCAAGGGAAAGGACATTTTAGACTTCCCGGCTGAAATATACTACCTCCAAGACCCAGCCCCAGATAAGGGGTGGACAACAGACGGATGTAAGGATAATTCCTAGATATTTGAGAGGTCATTGGGCAAAGACTGAATGGCAAAACAGTAATATCCCCTGCCAGCAGATTGATAGGACAAAAAATTGCCTCGCCCTATATTGAATTTGCATCCGGTGAACATAAATGTTTTGAGAGTGTCTAAGATATATGGGATGGCTAAATTGTATCCGATAAATAAAGTTGCAAATGATCTGCATACAGGGAATCTTTATGCTCAACCCACCCCTCCATGATGCCTGGGATGAGTTTGTTGGCCTTAATTGCTATGGACAAAGGTTTAATAGCACTGATGAATGGCGGAGGGGGCAATGGGCAGCCGTTAAGTGTCCCCCACGTTAAAGGAAATAATGTACACATGATATAATCAGTAGATATGCATGTTAGCAGAGATGTGTATAATCAAACATCCATGATAAAGCATTCTCTGAAGCCACATTTTTAGAGAGAAAAAAAGTAGTAGTTCCATTCCACTTGGTCAAAGGCCTTTTCAGTGTCTGAGGAATATGACACCTTCTGGAACAATTATAGTAAGAAGCCGTTGCACCCTTGAAATGAGTGAGAATCTTTGATAACCCTATTTGGTCCTCTGATATGATAGTGGATAGAATAGCTTCTAGTCTCTATGCTAAGACTTTGCAGGTATTCTGACATCCACATTTAAGAGAGATATTGAGCAGTATAATAAACATTTATCTGAGTCTTTTCTTTTTTAGGTATGAGAGATATGGCAGCTTGTTTGAGGGTGGGTGGTAGTGTACTTTGCAGCAAAGACTCATTAAATATCTCTAACAATAGAGAGGTAAGTTGTTTTGAGAACTTGAAAAATCTTCTGAGAACCCATCAGGCCCTGGAGACTTTCCACTTTGCATTAATGTGAGGGCTTTGGTTATCTCAGGTATACCAAGTAGAGCTTCCAGGTTGTTTTTATCTCCAGTTGATAGGTTTGGGATATTTTTTAAATTTTAAATAGATTCAGCATTTCAGAAGTGTCACTAGGTGACTGATTCATATAGTTAGGATTAAAAAGACCTGAAGTTATCAATGATTTAGGATGGGTCAGCTACAATTTGACCTGAAGTGTTTTCTATTTCATTGATCAATTGTGAGGCTAACCTACCCTTCAGCTGATGTGCAAGGAGACACCATGCCCTGGTGTACTGTTTGGGTGTCTTTCTGGCTTTGAGTAACACCCAGTTAGACACTTGCATCTCTCTTAGAAGCCATAACTTGGGTTGAATTTAAGCAAAATAAGCTAAGAATTTCACAAAATTGTGG